>JARYGA010008193.1:0-141684 GCA_030545235.1 Helianthus tuberosus | reverse complement strand
TAAAAATCCTAAGAATGCAAATAACAAATACTAACTAGACGTACTAGACACGAACTCTCACGAAAGCTGAACTCAAGGATGATGAAGGAACTACCTAGACAGGAATCCTGATTGCTTTTAGTTATGATTATAATTGGAAGTTGTCTGCTATGGAACCGGGATCTTGAAATTCTCACCTCTCGGGAAATCTAAGGACCCCTAATCCTTCTCAAGAGCACGCTAAGATCCCCTAAAGGTTGTTAAACTACCGGTTTTAGACTCCCTTACAAGACATCTAATGGGGTTTATAAAAGTATCCTACAAGGCTCACTCCCTTACGAGACCTAAACCTAGGATAGGTTTGTTTTCTCAGCTAGACTTGCTAGACAGCAGCCAAAAGGTTAACTTCCTAAGAAGGACCCACCTTGCGGTTTAATCACTTAGACCTAGCAATAATCTCGCACCTTACAGCTATTGACGATTAGTAGAACACTTGATTTTATTAAATTACCAAATATTACTTCTAAGGTTAGTTACGTAATTTCACCCTAAAGGATCAAAGATTTATTATGTGATATAGACACTCACCAAAACCTAAAACCCTAGCCCGACTCTATTCCGTGATAAAGACCGTCACCAAGATCCAAGCGAAGCAATAATCAATAATAAAATAACATCAAGCACGCAAACACATCTAACTGATAGAACAAACCGTTTACAATTTATAAACTATCCATAGCATTCATAAATCCAAAAATAATCAAAACCTATTGCAATCATTCAACCATGTCTAGGTAGTAACAAAGATTTAGCCAATAAACATAATCAAGAACAAGTTCATAATCCAAGTATAATCAGAATTCATCATTAAACAATCAAAACAAACGAAAAACGAAGAAACAAGATTATATAACCCGTTAACTTCAATCCCGAGTGCTCCTTAACGTTCTCCGATGATTCCTAGCAATCCCGAACCTTCAAACTCTCTGAAAACAGCCTCTATGATCGTCCAAAGAACTCTAAATTCGTAATGGTGTTGTTGTTTGTCCTCTGTTGTGTTCGTATAATATATATTGAGCGGCTCCCCCAAGTCAACCGACTTATCTTCTCCTGGCCCAAAAATAAAATCCCACATGATATAACAATTGCAATGCTTGGCAGCCCACTGACGTCTGATGTTGTTCGAATCATAATTCACATGGCCCAAAAATATAAATTCACAAATAGATTGCTGATGGGCTTTAACCTTCGTGGCCTACTACTGATCCTTTCATTATTTTTTTGTCAATATAATGTTGCCTCTCAATTTGCCCAGAGATCATCATTCGCACAAGGCACCACTCATATGTTGACTTTTTTTTTTATTTTTGTCCAATTATATATAATTTTGTGGCATCCTTTTAACATAAAAATAGAGATAGTGGCATCGACCCACTCACAGAAAATGGCTGCAATTTTACTTCGGTACCTAGCGCCCCACTCTACTCAACTAGCTGGTCATTTAATTGTTACTCTTTTTTGCTTCATTTGCACCAGGACCTGCCAAAACACAATATAATGTAATATAATACTAAACTAAATAAAAACAAATAAAACCTATACAAAAATTATACAATTTACACAGGACAAATATGTGTATTTTACCCCACATCAAATATCCTCACACTTAACCTTTTTTCGTCCTCGAAAAAGAATTATGCAAAACGGAATCATAGTCAGAATAGTCGAACGGGCCAAAAGCTTATGTTATTTTATTAAAACCGAAACTCGTGTTAGCCGCGATTGCAAGTATACCTGTCCTCTTAAACCCAACCCGGTTCCAAGCCCTTATCATGCAATTTAGTTCAAGTTCGGTCAATCTACCTAGGGTCTCACGCTAAGAATTGCAAGTCCACCTAATCCCCCCTCAAGCTTATAGGACAAAAGGAACAACCACTGGGTTATTTCCTAACCGTTTTATACCAAGATCCAAAGAGTTTAAAATCAAATCTATTTTTCCATTTTTTTTTTTCGCTTTGCTTTTTGCTTCTTTTTTTTTTCTCGTGAGTCTAGACGATGCTTTCCCTAACCAAGCGGTATTCCGGCTGTAGAGTCGCGATCCCCAACCACAAATTACTTAGGTTTCGGTACTTTTATTCGGCAAGTCGATTTCACACATCCCAGAGGCATTCCGGCTGTAGAGTCGCTATCCCCAACTCGGATTACATAGACCTGTGTTACTTTCATTTAGTTTCTAGCTCACTTTTCTTTTTTTTCTATATATATTTTTTTTCTTTTCCAACGAGATAATGACCAAAAACTCTAACGATCTTAGCTTATAACGGCATCCCTTATACTATTTTTGGCGGTTTCAATTTCCTCACTCTCCCTAGATGAGAACCCACTAGTAGACCGACAATTAGGTAATTTTAAGATCAAAGGAACCTAGAACCGAACCGAGCCTACCCGCGCATCCCAAACTAGACACAAGCACGATTATATTATCTCATATTATTATTATTTGAACCCGAACAAAAACCCGACTTTTCTATCATTTTCCGTTTTTATTTTGCAAACTTCTTATTTCAAAAGACATTTTTTTCAATTTTTTAATTTTTTTTGGATTTTTTGGATTTTTTAATTTTTTTGTATTTTTCGATTTTTAATGACTCAAAAGACACTAACTAAACGATAGTTCCCATCCCCACACTTAAACTCTACATTGCCCTCAATGTAGGATGGAAACCGACTCAAAAAAACTAAAAATAAATAAGAAATAAAAACAAACAAGGGCGTAAATGGAAAGGACTTAGCTGGTTTTATAATCGCGTAAGCTCCAAAATCTCGTCCAATCCAGCTCGATCGTATAGCATTTCATTCGCGATCGGCTTTGACTCTAACTGACATGCTTGATAAATGCCTTGAATTTAATCAACAGCTCCAAAATCACCCGAATGGAGATTGAGTACGGGTGGTATATATTCGAACCTGTATCAACAAAAACAAGCAAAATACCAAAGCAATACCGACTCGAAACACAAAATGACTCAAAAACTTCTAACTTAGACGCATGGTACAAAATAAAAAACTCAAAGTACACCACCGAAAATATACCAAATATATAAAATTACAAACTCTACAAAACCTCCCCACACTTGAATTTAATCAGGAGGTTTCTCTTTGACCTAGACCCTGTCCAACCCGTTTAATTCCACCCGAACCTCAAAAATTTTCAAAAATAAATTGGTGGAATTATAAAATATTTTAAAATTTTGAAATGGGTCAGACCACCAAAATTTAAACATACCTGGAAGAAACCGGATGCGTGGCATGTAACGAGAAGAATGATCGTGCGTGAACGGCTCCTTCCTCTCCATCTCGCCCCAACCTTCGATCCTCTTCCGGTTCAGAACCTTTTCCTTTCTTTTCTTTGCCTTCTCTCGTGGCTTTTCTGATTTTTCAGTTACCCCTACCACGGGCCAGCTGTGGTGCTCTTCCTCTTCCACCACTCTTGCAGGATGATCCCAACACTTAGTCTCTTCGTAAGGGGTAGGTTCGATCAATTCCGACTCTAAAACCTCATCCTCCCCAGAAGACTTAATTTCAACCTCTTCACTTTCTTCCTCTGCACCAAACATCCAACCAGTGGAATCCCCCAATTCCACTTCTTCTTCCTTCACTTCTCTCTTCACTAACGACCTCTGATACGCCACCCATTCTTCTTCGTCTATTTCATCATCAGAGTCACTCCCGAAGTCATATATAATACCCTTCTGGACCGGAGGTGGGACTTCGTCGTCCATTATCGTCTCCGTGACTGAAATGATCTCCTCATCTGACTCTTCTTCTACTTCCTCTAAGTCTTCTCCCTTCCATCTCTTATATGCAGCCAATTGGGCATCTATCTCTTCATCATTACACGAGAAATCAGTTATTAACTGACCCGTATTCTCTTCTCGGTCTTCCTCTAACTCACCCCGCTCTCGAACTAACTCCTCTACTCCTTTTTTACTTCTCTCTGTAAGTTCAGCCATGCTTTCCAGGGTAGCCTGATTTTGCGCCATTATCTGAGCAAACATCTCCTCTATCCTACTCATACTACCCTCAAAACCTCTATCGCTCGTCTGAACCAGGTTACGTTGCGGTTGCTGATATAGATCATTGTAATATGGCCGATGATCATAACCTTGCAAAGAATACCCCTGTGAAAAATATGGCTGCGACTGCACAAAAGGGTTAGCGTAACGTTGTGCAGAGGACCCCTCATATTGTGGGCAATTAACAGTAAAATGAGGTCCTCCACAAATTTCACACATGTTTACAAGACTCAAGAAAAATAAAAGACACGGACAATTATACTCCTACGACTCAAACAAAAGAACAAATAGCACGTATAATGTCAAACAAGTCCAAACAAAGTAATCAACGCAATCGCCAAGAATCCCCGGCAACGGCGCCAAAAACTTGATGTGCTGAAAATGGGTTAACTAAAACAACTAAAATTACCCTAATTCTAGACTCTCTAAGTTTTAAATTTATAAAACTAAGACTCTCTAAACCCTAAATCACACGACCGGCAAGTGTACCGATCGATGAAGTATAGCCTAAGGAAGTCCGAGTATCGAACCCAAGAGACTCTACTGATTACGATAACGACTCTATCTAGACTTAGACTGACACAACTTAACTATTTTGTTTATCGATTGGGGGGGTTTCTAAAAATCCTAAGAATGCAAATAACAAATACTAACTAGACGTACTAGACACGAACTCTCACGAAAGCTGAACTCAAGGATGATGAAGGAACTACCTAGACAGGAATCCTGATTGCTTTTAGTTATGATTATAATTGGAAGTTGTCTGCTATGGAACCGGGATCTTGAAATTCTCACCTCTCGGGAAATCTAAGGACCCCTAATCCTTCTCAAGAGCACGCTAAGATCCCCTAAAGGTTGTTAAACTACCGGTTTTAGACTCCCTTACAAGACATCTAATGGGGTTTATAAAAGTATCCTACAAGGCTCACTCCCTTACGAGACCTAAACCTAGGATAGGTTTGTTTTCTCAGCTAGACTTGCTAGACAGCAGCCAAAAGGTTAACTTCCTAAGAAGGACCCACCTTGCGGTTTAATCACTTAGACCTAGCAATAATCTCGCACCTTACAGCTATTGACGATTAGTAGAACACTTGATTTTATTAAATTACCAAATATTACTTCTAAGGTTAGTTACGTAATTTCACCCTAAAGGATCAAAGATTTATTATGTGATATAGACACTCACCAAAACCTAAAACCCTAGCCCGACTCTATTCCGTGATAAAGACCGTCACCAAGATCCAAGCGAAGCAATAATCAATAATAAAATAACATCAAGCACGCAAACACATCTAACTGATAGAACAAACCGTTTACAATTTATAAACTATCCATAGCATTCATAAATCCAAAAATAATCAAAACCTATTGCAATCATTCAACCATGTCTAGGTAGTAACAAAGATTTAGCCAATAAACATAATCAAGAACAAGTTCATAATCCAAGTATAATCAGAATTCATCATTAAACAATCAAAACAAACGAAAAACGAAGAAACAAGATTATATAACCCGTTAACTTCAATCCCGAGTGCTCCTTAACGTTCTCCGATGATTCCTAGCAATCCCGAACCTTCAAACTCTCTGAAAACAGCCTCTATGATCGTCCAAAGAACTCTAAATTCGTAATGGTGTTGTTGTTTGTCCTCTGTTGTGTTCGTATAATATATATTGAGCGGCTCCCCCAAGTCAACCGACTTATCTTCTCCTGGCCCAAAAATAAAATCCCACATGATATAACAATTGCAATGCTTGGCAGCCCACTGACGTCTGATGTTGTTCGAATCATAATTCACATGGCCCAAAAATATAAATTCACAAATAGATTGCTGATGGGCTTTAACCTTCGTGGCCTACTACTGATCCTTTCATTATTTTTTTGTCAATATAATGTTGCCTCTCAATTTGCCCAGAGATCATCATTCGTACAAGGCACCACTCATATGTTGACTTTTTTTTTTATTTTTGTCCAATTATATATAATTTTGTGGCATCCTTTTAACATAAAAATAGAGATAGTGGCATCGACCCACTCACAGAAAATGGCTGCAATTTTACTTCGGTACCTAGCGCCCCACTCTACTCAACTAGCTGGTCATTTAATTGTTACTCTTTTTTGCTTCATTTGCACCAGGACCTGCCAAAACACAATATAATGTAATATAATACTAAACTAAATAAAAACAAATAAAACCTATACAAAAATTATACAATTTACACAGGACAAATATGTGTATTTTACCCCACATCAGCCTTCAATGTATATTGGGAGTTTAATGTCCCTCAGGGTATTCTTAGTTTCGCCACTAAATCCCACGAGCACGGAGGATCTTGGTATGATATCTGATTCAGGAATACCCATCTTCTTTAGAACATCAAGCTGGATAATGTTCACTGAACTTCCTCCGTCTATAAGGATCCTGCGGACAAAATGGTTAGAAATGAAAAGAGTAATAACTAAACCATCGTGATGAGGATCCTGGATATCAATACGATCATCCTCATCAAAGGTTATGACTTTTCCTTTGGAGACACTTGATGTTCGAACTGGTCTTTCTCCATTATCCATTTTAGCTTCCTTTGCATGCCTTTTAGTCGCTGAGAAGGATGTGCCACAAATGTCTGATCCTCCAGAAATAAAGTTTTTCCTACCCAACAACTCTTTCAGATGCCCCTTGCTCAACAAGTATCCAATTTCCTTCCTTATTGCAATGCATTCTTTTGTGATGTGCCCAAAATCTTCATGGTATGCATACCACTTTGATTTATCCTTAGTTGCAGCTGGCCTATCATTTTTTCGGGGCCATCTAGCTTTATCACCTAGATTCTGCATCGCAAGGATTAGTTCATTGTTATCAACAGAAAAACAATACTCAGAAATTGGAGGATAATCCTCATCATCCTCCTCTTGATCAATAGAATGCACGTTCTGATTATCAGATCTGTTGTAGGATCAGAACTTGTTGTTCCTGAATGAGGATCCTTGCTTTTCCTGCTTTGAGGATCCTGCTAACCTCTCCTGGATCCTCTTGTCATCCTCTAGCTGGATGAACCTAAGTGCCCGGGTTCTTACCTCATCTAAGTTCCTGCATGGTGTCATAACAAGATCATCATAGAACGACGAATCCCTAAGCAATCCCATTTTAAAGGCCTCAACAGCCGTGGCTATATCTAAGTTGGGGATGTCTAAGGATTCTTTACTGAATTTGGTAATGTAATCCCTTAATGATTCATTATGACCCTGGGTTATCCTATATAGATCACTAGTTAATCGTTCAAATTTTCTACTACAAGAAAACTGATTATTAAACAAGTTAACTAGATTAGCGAATGAGGTAATAGAGTAGGGGGGAAGACTTAGCAGCCATTTGAGAGCTGATCCAGTAAGAGTGGATCCGAATCCCTTGCACAGGCATGCTTCCTTTAACCTTTCTGGGATTGGATTGATCTCCATCCTCTCCCTGTATTGTGCTATGTGTTCTTCAGGATCCGTCGAACCATCATACAGCTTCATTGTTGGCACATGGAACCTCTTGGGTATCTCAGCATCACAGATTGGTGGTGCAAAATGAGATATCTTGTGGCTCCCATCTGCAATCTCTGGGATAGGTTTGACCACTCCCGGAACACTTGATATCATATCCTTTAGCTTTTGCAATTCTCTGGCCATGGCATGATTGATACCTGGATCCGGAGTATCAAAATTCAAGGATTTCGGCACCAGCGGGGAATGATCCTCTGCCGTTGTCTTTTGTTTTTTGAGATCTCCGATTTCCTTGAGAATCCTCTCATTGGTCTTATCCTGCTGCCGTATCTGATCCTTCATCTGCAAAATCAAAGTAAACATGTCACTAGTAGTGGGAGTGTAAGAAGCAGAAGAAGTTGGAGGTTTTGAGAAAATGGGAGTTGGTTTCTTTGCAGCATTCTCAGCGTTCTTCTGGGATCCAGAAGGTGGTGGAGGCAAAGGAGGAACGCCTTGTGAAGAAGTGAATGAGGGCATCAAATTTGAAGCATTCTTCGCTGAGGAAGCCATTTGCTTGATTGTAATGAACTGAAATGAGCACAGAAATGCGAATTTTTCTAAGGATGAAGCACCAATGGCCCCACGGTGGGCGCCAAACTGTTTTGGTCAAAAAATCTGTTGAGGATATTGCAACCAAACTTTTTGTTACGGGGTATGATGCTTGAAATGTAGAACAATGACAATGATCACTTTAATGTAAATTGCACAAACGACACAAGGATTTATACGGGGAAAAAGCCCTTGATCAAGAATTGATCTCCGGCACAAAAAACCCCGGGTGATGGAAACTACCGATCACCAAGCTCAAATAAATGAATAAATGTTTACAACTTCGGATAGTAACGAGCTAGGTACAAGGATCACTATCGTGTAATGTGTATAAGTGAATGAAAATGAATGAATGTTCGTCGAGAGCTTCAAGTGTGCGAGTATGAGAGTGTGTGTAGCTGAGAAATGACCAAGTGTTCTAATTCTAGCTCGTTACTCCTTTTAAAATAGAAGTTAACTACACTAACTAACTATCCGACTTTCGTGGCAAGCTCCCACGTTCTCCACAACGTCCATTTTTGGTCAATCGTGTGCGAAATACCCGTGGAATATTCCTGGTTACCGTTGCCAAGACCAAGTCACGTCTATCACTCCTGCGAAGTAATACAAAAATCAAGTAAACAATCGTCAGTATGAGGATCCTTAAAGTGATCCATGATCCTGATCCTGAAGCTCTTCTAAGGATCACCACCTGTCACAGAAGTAAGGATCATTAATTAGGATAACGAATAAGGATCACTAATTGTTAGAAAATCCTCCCCTAACAGAGGGTATGTGTCGATTTTACAGATTTAAATAAGGCATGTCCCAAGGATCCTTTCCCATTACCCCACATTGACTCCATGGTGGATGCAACTGCGGGTCATGAACTGTTAACTTTTATGGATGCTTCATTTGGATTTCAACAAATCCAAATGGAACCATCCGATCAAGAGGATACAGCCTTCATGACTCCAACCGGAATATATTGCTATATTGCTATGCCGTTCGGATTAATAAATGCAGGTGCAACATATCAAAGGCTGGTGAATATGATGTTCAAGGATCAGATTGGACAAACTATGGAGGTTTACATAGACGATATGGTGGTAAAATCAATAAAGGCTGAGGATCACCTAAGAGACTTGGAGGAAGCATTCAATATCCTTGATTAAGAACAAGAAATTTGAGTGGACTGAGAAGCATGAGAATGCCTTAAGAGCTCTCAAAGATTATCTACCCTCAGCCCCGGCCTTGATGAAACCAGAAAAAGGCGATGTGCTATCCTTGTATCTTGCAGTATCCTCAAAAGCAGTAAGTGCGGTCCTTCTTAAGGATCATGAAGGTACACAACATCCTGTCTATTATGTAAGTAAAAGTTTACTTGATGCCGAGGTATTCACACCTTGAAAAGCTTATTCTTGCATTAATTATGGCATCTACTAAGTTGAGACATTATTTTGAAACTCATGTTATTGTTGTTAAAACTAATTTTCCAATTAAGAATGTCCTCAGGAAACCAGAGATGTCAGGAAGGATGGCTAAGTGGGCAGTGAAGCTTAGTGCCTATTGTTTTGGTCAAAAAATCTGATGAGGATATTGCAACCAAACTCTTTGTTTAGGGGAATGATGCTTAAAATGTATAACAGCGATGAGGATCACTTCAATATAAAGTGCACAAACAACACAAAGATTTATACGGGGAAAAAGCCCTTGATCAAGAGTTGATCTCCGGCACAAAAAACCCCGGGTGATGGAAACTACCGATCACCAAGCTAAAATAAATGGTTAAATGTTTACAACTTCGGATAGTAACGAGCTAGGTACAAAGATAACTACGGTGAAGTGTGTGAAAAGCGTATGAAGTTGCTAAGTGTTTGAATGAGAGCTTGTATGAGCGTGTTTGCGAGTATGTGTAACTGAGAAATGACTAAGTGTTTTCTAGTAGCTCGTTACTCCCTTTTTAAAATAGAAAATAACCACCTAAACTAACTATCCGATTTTTGTGCCAAGCCTCCACGTTCTCCACAACGTCCATTTTTAGCTAAGCACGTGCGGAATAGTTTAGGAATATTCTCCAGGAATGTCGCCATGACTTGGTCAAGCTCGTTATACCTGCGAGATGTTACAAAATATAAGTAAACAATTGTCAGTACGAGGATCCTTAAAGTGATCCATGATCCTGATCCTGAGGCTCTTCTGAGGATCACCACCTGTCACAGAAGTAAGGATCACTAATTAGGATAATGAATAAGGATCACTAATTGTTAGAAAATCCTCCCCTAACAATTGCCCCCAAAATATAAGGAGTGAAATTGTAAAATTAGCGAGTTATGTTTTCTTGATCTTATCCGTAACAAACTAACGGATATATAGCCGTTAAAATAGGACTAGCCGTTGCGATGATGATGTCACGGAAGTGACAATCCTGCAGAATCATAATTATAAATAGAGATATAGATAGGATCATTAGGTATTAAAATTCGAAAGAAACTCCCTTTAAATTCTCAGTTGGCGATTGATCAGGTATTTCTTTCTCCTCTTTCTTCCACTCTTACTCTGTTTTTCTTTCTTAATCTCCGTCCCTTCGAAAATGTTGCTCCGAAGTTCTCCGGCCAAGGATCACCCAAAGAACAGTTCTCCGAAAAGCCAGGGGATCATTGAAGACTCCATAAAAGAACGCTGCTGCTTCAATGATGCTTAGATAGATAGGATCCGCCATTGCTTCCCGGCGAACACTGAATTTAGGCCTTTTGATCCCAATGCCTTGAGCGATTATATCTCCGATAAGTGGGTTGCTTTCCCCGTCACTCCGTTCACTATAGGCTATTCTTATCCTTTTCCAGCCTTCACCCAATCTTTCTTTTCCTTAACCGGCATTTCTTATATCCAAGCCATGCCGATGATTTGGAGGGTTTTGTACACCCTTGAAAGGATCATCGATCAGGAGAGAATAGATCTAGGAATGGCAGAGCTGGGAGAACTGTATGATCTTACCACCTTTGGCTCCCACCGTTATTTATTCAAACGTAAACCCGGTGAGGAACACCCGATCTTCAAAGCCACCAAGAATGACACTAATTGGAAACGGCGCTTCTTTTTTGTCAAGAGAGATTCTCTCCAGGATGGAAAGGATCTTCCTAAAAAATGGGCTACCCATGGTAGGATGGAGGATCCTGATAAGGATCACCAGGAACTTTCTTGGATTGTAAGGATAACTTATATTTTTGCTTTCTTTTTATGCAGCTATCACCGTCTCACACCTCAAACTGTCCCCTGCTGCTAAGGAAAGGCTCCTTGCCTTCAAGAGACTTGACCCTGAAACAAGAACTTTCAAGACAACAACCCAAGACTCACAGGAGGTATCCTCAGGCTCTGTCACAATGTCAAGTAAGTATCCTTGTTTAAAATTTAAATAAGTAGTGATATATGGATTAAGAAAAGATACTTATCTTGTTTTGATTGTCTAGGTGCTGGAAAATCTGCCAAGCCTGTATCCCAATTCAACACGGCTGACCTTGATCTTGTTCGACCCAGGAAGAAGAGATCTACCACCAGTCCTAGCATTTCCATTCCAAAGGCACCCACCAAAGGAAAGGGTGTCAAGAAGAGGAAAACTTTTGATGCTGAGGATCTTCAGGGTCTACCACTGATCCGCCACCAGTTTCTCGAATACTTCAATGATGTAAGGATCCTTGATTCTGCCTATGTATCCTACTCGTATGAGGATCACTTGGTCTTGAACCGCTTTATCCTTTTCTTTGCAGAAATTTGCTGAGATCGAGGATTATGTGGGCCATGTTGAGGATCAAGACAGGAAAATTGCTGATCTTCAACAGGTTGCCGTGCTCAAAGACCTTGCACTTGCTGATCTTCGAAAGGAACTCCAAGATGAGAAGACCAAAACGGCCAAACTCCTGATCGACCTTGACTATGAAAAGCATGACCTCATTGAAAATGCTAAGGTCTCTGCCGCCATTACGATGTACCAAACAAAATTGAAGATGGCCCAGGAAGCTCAAGATCCTAGCTTTGATAAAAACAGCTGGGATGTTGAGGGTTGGAAGGCAAGGTTGGCTGATCTTGAGGATGACGAGGAGGAGGCTACTGAGGTCTTGGCGATTGAAGCAAGTGGCAGTGGGAAGGATCAGGTAAAGGATACTGCGGCTGGAGGAGAAGAGGATGCAGCAAAGGTGTAAGCTGCACAATTGGGCGATGATGGATATATGTGCCAAGGCCGGAGCCCAATTTTTTAGTTTGATGGTTGTGATGTTTAAAACAATTTCATGGTTTGTACTTTGAACAATAGGTTTTAGGATTAAGGATCATGTATGATCCTTTGGACAATAGGCAGGATAATAGGTGGTGGATAGATCCTCTGTTTGGGGGATGAAGCCACTCGTTATCCTTTCGTCTTTATTTCCTGCACTACTTTTGAACTTATTATCATGGACACCCTTTACCTACCCCAGCGGACGGGCCACGTTTTGCTGGTAGATGCTCGGGTAGGTAATTTTGACAACCTTTAAAGGGCTAGCCTTATGTTAATAAATAAAAACTTAACCTTTTGACGCTTATCTTGTGTTGTTATCCTTTTTAGTATGTTACTTTCCAACTGTTGTAATGTTCACTTTGTTTATACTTATCAAGCTTTGAAAAACTAAAAAAGATATCCAAAAAGTTTAGGATATGAACAAGGATCACATATCCCATAACCGATAGGTTTAAAAAGTGATATGATTTAGGAAATACAAGTTCAGTTGTCAAGTATAAGGGTTATTTAAAAGAATAATGAATAAAATCAAAAGAGTTAAGGATCATACCTGAGGATCCAAGTTAGAATCCTAACCCTAATAAGGATAACTAAAGGATAAACCTTAGAGTGAAATAAGGATCGAGGATCCCTAGCTGCCTATCTTCAAGGACCTGAAATAGAGCATAACTTGGGACAGGCAATATAAGAAAAGAGTTAGCAACTGGGGACCAGCCCAAGGAAAACTGGGGACAAGCCCAAGGATAACTGGGGACAAGCCCAAGGATAACTGGGGACAAGCCCAAGGATCGTATGTAAACTGGAGTATGGCCCTAACTGGCGACTATCCAAACTTGGTGACATGAAGATGCCAAAACCTTAGCTAACGTGAAAACGTTAGAAACCTTAGCTAACGTGAAAACGTTAGAAACCTTATGAACGGATGTATGGTACGTCTACCATTATACGTAGGATCCTAAGCATAGCCAGAACAATGGAATTATCAGCCCCTAGAACGAGTACTGGTCCCAAAGCCTTGAACTATACCAGGATCATCGTGCGCTACAGGCGGAATCTGGGGACAAGCCCAAATAACTGGGGTTAAACCCAAAAGACGGATTGCTTCTGTGGATAACCAACGTTGTGCTGAAGATACCTGAACTTTCAAAACTTGAACTGACGTGAGAGATGGATAAAGGATACGTGATCCTTATCCTTATATGAGAAAATAAAGAAATGAAATAGTTCAAGATTAGGATATTACCTGAGTAAGGATCACCAATACGTTGAGGATCCTTTAAGGATATCCCTATCATGAGGATCACCTATGACATAAGGATCCTGCTTACATAAAATATTTCTTCAAGTGGACAGCATTCCAAGCTCTTGGTAGCAAATCACCTTCCATGGTTAGCAATCTATATGCCCCCTTTCCTGCTTCAGCTTCAATCAAATAAGGGCCTTCCCACTTTGGAGCCAATTTTCCATCAGCAGGATTGGTAGTATTCTGGAATGCTTTCCTTAATACCATATCTCCAACTTGAAATCTCCTGATCCTGACATTTTTGTTGTAAGCACCAGCCATTCTTTGTTGATAACTGGCCATCCTGATCCTAGCCATATCCCTGATTTCCTCAATAGTATCCAGGTCTTGAGCCAAGTTTTCATTATTTTCCTCAGGATCACGGGTACTTGTTCTAGCAGTAGGAACCACCATTTCTGTTGGGATCACTGATTCTGCCCCAAACACCAAAGAGAATGGTGTTTGACCAGTAGCATTCTTAGGGGTTGTCCTGTCAGCCCAGAGCACATAGGGTAGTTCTTCTGCCCATTTCCCTTTCTTGGATCCAAGCTTTTTCTTCAAATTGTTGATGATGATCTTGTTGGATGATTCTGCTTGGCCATTAGCTTGTGGGTGGACTGGTGTTGAAGTTATCATCTTAATCCCCCAGCTGTCACAAAAGTTAGTGGTTCTGCCCCCAATAAATTGGGAACCATTATCACATATAATCTCGGAAGGAATTCCAAATCTAGTTATAATATTTCTTTTAATGAAGGATATAACTTCCTTTTCTCTAACTTGGGCAAAAGCTTCAGCCTCTATCCACTTGGAGAAGTAATCAGTCATAGCTAACATGAATACTTTCCCACCAGGTGCCTTAGGGAGCTTTCCAACTATATCCATACCCCATCTCTTAAATGGCCAAGAGGAGGATATAGGATGCAATAATTCAGCTGGTTGATGAAGGATATTGCTGTGTCTCTGGCAAGGATCACATCTTCTGGCATACTCCACAGCATCTTTCTTCATGGTTGGCCAATAGTATCCTGTCCTCAGGATCCTTGAGAATAAAGTCCTGCCCCCAGTGTGGTTTCCACAATCTCCTTCATGGAAGTCTTTTAAAACTTCTTGAACTTCAGGATCCTCAATGCATCTCAAATATGGTCCTGCAAGAGATCGTCTATACAACATATTATTTATAATTGTAAATTGAGATACCTTAGATTTGAAAGCCCTAGGGTTTTCTCCTGTGGGAGTCTCTCCATGTTGTAAGTATCTCATAATTGGTGAGATCCATGATCCTGATCCTGAATGGGATCGAGTATCCTCACTAGGGATCATTGCAGAATTATTCCCTATCTCCATAGCCAAGTGATCCTCAATAGCTGGGGTCAAGATATGAATAATAGGGATCTTGATATCCTCTGGGATCTTCAAAGATGATCCTAAGTTAGCCAATGCATCAGCTTCTGTATTTTCTTCCCTTGGTACCTGTGACAAACTAAAGGAAACGAAAGAGAGTGCCAAACTTTTGACTATCTCCAAATACTTGGTTAGCTTTTCACCTTTAACAGCATATGATCCATTAAAGTGGTTTGTAATTAACAAAGAATCTATGTGTACCTCAAGATACCTGATCCCCATATGCTTCGCAATTTGCAAACCAGCAATTAGGGCTTCATATTCAGCCTCATTGTTAGTGGTTTGGAATTCACAAGCTATAGAATGGGGTATTATGTCCCCCTGTGGCGATTTTAGTAGTATTCCATGCCCTGTGCCTTTGACGTTTGAGGATCCATCAGTATAAAGTATCCAAGGATCCTTAGTCTCTTCTAGCTGCTGGACTTCTAGCTCAGCTTCTTCTTGTAAATCACTACTGAAATCAGCCACAAAGTCAGCTAATGCTTGGGATTTGATGGCTGTCCTAGGCTCATATCTTATATCATATGCACTCAATTTCACTGCCCACTTAGCCATCCTTCCTGACATCTCGGGTTTCCTGAGGACATTCTGGATTCGGCATCGAGTAAACTTTTACTTACATAATAGACAGGATGTTGTGTACCTTGATGATCCTTAACAAGGACCGCACTTACTGCCTTTGAGGATACTGCAAGATACAAGGATAACACATCACCTTTTTCTGGTTTCATCAAAGCCGGGGCCGAGGATAGGTAATCTTTGAGGGCTTTTAAAGCATTTTCATGCTTCTTCGTCCACTCAAATTTCTTGTTCTTCCTTAGGATATCATAGAACTCTTTACACCTCTCGGAGGACTTGGATATAAATCTGTTCAAGGCTGCTATCCTTCCTGTTAGCCTCTGTACATCTTTAGCATTGACCGGAGATTTGATGTTCACTATTGCTTTGATCTGTTCCGGGCTAGCTTCAATGCCTCTCTTTGTCACCATATATCCTAAGAATTTACCTGCTTTAACACCAAAATGACATTTTGAAGGATTAAGCTTCATGTTATATTTGTCAAGGATATCGAATGCTTCCTCCAAGTCTCTTAGGTGATCCTCAGCTTTTAAGGATTTTACCACCATATCATCTATGTAAACCTCCATAGTTTGTCCGATCTGATCCTTGAACATCATATTCACCAGCCTTTGGTACGTTGCACCTGCATTTCTCAATCCGAACGGCATAGCAATATAGCAATATATACCAGTTGGAGTCATGAAGGCTGTATCCTCTTGGTCGGATGGTTCCATTTGGATTTGTTGAAATCCAGATGAAGCATCCATAAAAGTTAACAGTTCATGACCCGCAGTTGCATCCACCATGGAGTCAATGTGGGGTAAAGGGAAAGGATCCTTGGGACATGCCTTATTTAAATCGGTAAAATCGACACATACCCTCCACTTTCCGTTTTTCTTTTGAACAACAACCACATTGGCCAACCATCTTGGATACTTGACCTCTCTAATCATACCTGCCCGGAGCAATTTCTCTACCTCTTCCTGGATAATGGCATTCCTTTCTGGTGCAAACTTCCTTCTCCTTTGATGGATTGGTTTGAAGGATCTGTCGATGCCGAGCTTGTGAGTGATAACATCCTTGGATATACCAGTCATGTCTTCGTGTTTCCATGCAAAGGTAGTCTTTCTCCTTTTGAGGAAGGATACGAGGTCTTCTTTCATTTCGCCAAGGATCCCTGATCCGATATAGATTTTGGATTCAGGATCATCGGGATCCATGAGGATTTCTACCACATCCTGCTCTCTGGCCTCCAAGACATTCCTTGGAGGATACTTTGATTGCTATTGCTCCCTGGACTTCGAGGCCGGTTTCATCGACGAAGTGTAACAATTCTTAGCCTCCTGCTGATCACTATCAATCTTTACTATTCCCCAAGGACTAGGGAGCTTCACACATTGATGGTAAGTAGATGGGACTGTTTTCATATCGTGTATCCAGGGCCTGCCAAGGATAACATTACAACAAGATAAACAGTCAATAACACAAAATTTTTGATATGAGTGTAAGCCTTCAATATATATTGGGAGTTTAATGTCCCCCAGGGTGTTCTTAGTTTCGCCACTAAATCCCACAAGCACGGAGGATCTTGGTATGATCTATGATTCAGGGATACCCATCTTCTTTAGAACATCAAGCTGGATAATGTTCACAGAACTTCCTCCGTCTATTAGGATCCTGCGGACAAAATGGTTAGTTATAAAAAGAGTAATAACTAAACCATCGTGATGAGGATCCTGGATATCAACACGATCCTCTTCATCAAAGGTTATGACTTTTCCTTCGGAGACACTTGATGTTCGAACTGGTCTTTCTCCATTATCCATTTTAGTTTCCTTTGCATGCCTCTTAGCTGCTGAGAAGGACGTGCCACAAATGTCGGATCCTCCAGAAATAAAGTTTATCACTTGTGCATCTGCTGGAGGAGCTGGAGCTTTCTCAGGGATCCTTTCAGGATCCTGAGTCCTTGACTTTTTCTTCCCAACAACTCTTTTAGATGCCCTTTGCTCAACAAGTATCCAATTTCCTTTCTTAGTGCAATGCATTCTTCTGTGAGGTGCCCAAAATCTTCATGATATGCACACCACTTTGATTTATCCTTAGTTGCAGCCGGCCTATCATTCTTTCTTGGCCATCTAGCTTTATCACCTAGGTTCTGCATTGCAAGGATTAGTTCATTGTTATCAACACTAAAACAATATTCAGAAATTGGAGGATAATCCTCATCATCCTCTTCTTGATCAATAGAATGCACGTTCTGATTATCAGATCTGTTGTAGGATCTGAACTTGTTGTTCCTGAATGAGGATCCTTGCTTATCCTGCTTTGAGGATCCTGTCAACCTCTCCTGGATCCTCTTGTCATCCTCTAACCGGATGAACCTGAGGGCCCGGGTTCTTACCTCATCTAGGTTCCTGCATGGTGTCATAACAAGATCATCATAAAATAACGAATCTCTAAGCAATCCCATTTTGAAGGCCTCAACAGCCGTGGCTATATCTAAGTTGGGAATGTCTAAGGATTCTTTACTGAATTTGGTAATGTAATCCCTTAATGATTCATTATGACCCTGGGTTATCCTATATAAATCACTAGTTAATCGTTCAAATTTTCTATTACAAGAAAACTGATTATTAAACAAGTTAACTAGGTTAGCAAATGAGGTAATAGAATAGGGAGGAAGACTTAGCAGCCATTTGAGAGCTGATCCAGTAAGAGTGGATCCGAATCCTTTGCATAGGCATGCTTCCTTTAACTTTTCTGGGATTGGATTGATCTCCATCCTCTCCCTGTATTGTGCTATGTGTTCTTCAGGATCCGTCGAACCATCATACAGTTTCATTGTAGGCACATGGAACCTCTTGGGTATCTCAGCATCACAGATTGGTGGTGCAAAGCGAGATATCTTGTGGCTCCCATCTGCAATCTCTGGAATAGGTTTGACTACTCCCGGAACACTCGAGATCATATCCTTTAGCTTTTGCAATTCTCTGGCCATGGCATGATTGATACCTGGATCCTGCATAAGACCATGGTTAGTAGTATGAGAACTATTAAAAGTGTTACCTCCCATTGGATTCAAGTTAGGAAGTATGGAGGTTAATCCATATTGTTGAGACTCTGGAATGATCGAGGGACCAGCAGAGGCATTGGTCTGCATTGGAATAAAATCTCCTTGATGGACATCTGAACTTCCTGTTTGCAAACTCCTCAAGGATCCTGGCATCTGGAAGGATCCCTGAAACTGGGATGATCCTGGAACAAAGGAGGATCCTTGAACCTGGGATGATCCTGGAACGAAGGAGGATCCTTGAACCTGGGATGATCCTGGGACGAAGGAGGATCCTTGAACCTGGGATGATCCTGGAACGAAGGAGGATCCTTGAACCTGGGATGATCCTGGAACGAATGAGGATCCTTGAACCTGGGATGATCCTGGGACGAAGGAGGATCCTTGAACCTGGGATGATCCTGGAACGAAGGAGGATCCTTGAACCTGGGATGATCCTGGAACGAAGGAGGATCCTTGAAACTGCTGCATTCCTGAATATCCTCCTGTACTCGTGAGGGATCCCATATGCTGAGGATAGGATCCTGCTGGCTGGAAATATGAACCTAACGCCTGGGTCATAGCTGTTGTTCCGTGGTGCACTCCCTTTGGTCCACCCACATATTGAATGTCTGGAACCACCGATGGTTGAGAAGTAATCACTGGAGTATCAAAATTCAGGGATTTCGGCACCACTGGGGAATGATCCTCTGCCGTCGTCTTTTGTTTCTTGAGATCTCCAATTTCTTTGAGAATCCTCTCATTGGTCTTATCCTGTTGCCGTATCTGATCCTTCATCTGCAAAATCAAAGTAAACATGTCACTAGTAGTGGGAGTGTAAGAAGCAGAAGAAGTTGGAGGTTTTGAGAAAATGGGAGTTGGTTTCTTCGCAGCATTCTCAGCATTCTTCTGGGATCCAGAAGGTGGTGGAGGCAGAGCAGGAACGCCTTGAGAAGAAGTGAATGAGGGCATCAAATTTGAAGCATTCTTCGCTGAGGAAGCCATCTGCTTGGTTGTAGTGAACCGAAATGAACACAGAAATGCGAATTCTTCTAAGGACAAAGCACCAATTGCCCCACGGTGGGCGCCAAACTGTTTTGGTCAAAAAATCTGATGAGGATATTGCAACCAAACTCTTTGTTTAGGGGAATGATGCTTAAAATGTATAACAGCGATGAGGATCACTTCAATATAAAGTGCACAAACAACACAAAGATTTATACGGGGAAAAAGCCCTTGATCAAGAGTTGATCTCCGGCACAAAAAACCCCGGGTGATGGAAACTACCGATCACTAAGCTAAAATAAATGGTTAAATGTTTACAACTTCGGATAGTAACGAGCTAGGTACAAGGATAACTACGGTGAAGTGTGTGAAAAGCGTATGAAGTTGCTAAGTGTTTGAATGAGAGCTTGTATGAGCGTGTTTGCGAGTATGTGTAACTGAGAAATGACTAAGTGTTTTCTAGTAGCTCGTTACTCCCTTTTTAAAATAGAAAATAACCACCTAAACTAACTATCCGATTTTTGTGCCAAGCCTCCACGTTCTCCACAACGTCCATTTTTAGCTAAGCACGTGCGGAATAGTTTAGGAATATTCTCCAGGAATGTCGCCATGACTTGGTCAAGCTCGTTATACCTGCGAGATGTTACAAAATATAAGTAAACAATTGTCAGTACGAGGATCCTTAAAGTGATCCATGATCCTGATCCTGAAGCTCTTCTGAGGATCACCACCTGTCACAGAAGTAAGGATCACTAATTAGGATAATGAATAAGGATCACTAATTGTTAGAAAATCCTCCCCTAACACCTATGATATAAGATATGAGCCTAGGACAGCCATTAAATCCCAAGCATTAGCTGACTTTGTGGCTGATTTCAGTTGTGATTTACAAAAAGAAGCTGAGTTAGAAGTCCAGCAGCTAGAGGAGACCAAGGATCCTTGGATACTATATACTGATGGATCCTCAAATGTTAAAGGCACAGGGCTTGGAATACTACTAAAATCGCCACAGGGGGACATAATACCCCACTCTATAGCTTGTAAGTTCCAAACCACTAACAATGAGGCTGAATATGAAGCCTTAATTGCTGGTTTGCAAATTGCTAAGCATATGGGGATCAGGTATCTTGAGGTACATGTAGATTCATTATTAATTACAAACCACTTTAATGGATCCTATGCTGTTAAAGGTGAAAAGCTAACCAAATATTTAGAGATAGTCAAAGAATTGGCACTCTCTTTTGTTTCCTTTAGTTTGACACAGGTACCAAGGGAAGAAAATACAGAAGCTGATGCATTGGCTAACTTAGGATCATCTTTGAAGATCCCGGAGGATATCAAGATCCCTATTATCCATATCCCGACCCCGGCCATCGAGGATCATGCGGCCATGGAGATAGGGCAAGATTCTGCAATTATCCCTAGTGAGGATACTCAATCCCATTCAGGATCAGGATCATGGATCTCGCCAATTATGAGATACTTACAATATGGAGAAATTCCTACAGGAGAAAACCCTAGGGCTTTCAAAATTAAAGTATCTCAATTCACAATTTTAAATAATATGTTGTATAAGCGATCTCTTGCAGGACCATACTTAAGATGCATTGAGGATCCTGAAATCCAAGAAGTTTTAAAAGACTTCCATGAAGGAGATTGTGGAAACCACACTGGGGGCAGGGCATTATTTTCAAGGATCCTGAGGACAGGATACTACTGGCCAACTATGAAAAGAGATGCCGTGGAGTATGCTAAGAGATGCGATCCTTGTCAGAGACATAGCAATATCCTTCATCAGCCGGCTGAATTTCTACATCATATATCCTCCTCTTGGCCATTTATGAGATGGGGTATGGATATAGTTGGTAAGCTTCCTAAGGCACCTGGTGGGAAAGTATTCATGCTTGCTATGACTGATTACTTCTCCAAGTGGATAGAGGCTGAAGCTTTTGCCCAAGTCAGAGAAAAGGAAGTTATATCCTTCATTAAAAGAAATATTATAACTGGATTTGGAATTCATTCGGAAATTATATGTGACAATGGTTCCCAATTCATTGGGGGCAGAACCACTAACTTTTGTGACAGCTGGGGGATTAAGATGATAACATCAACACCAGTCCACCCACAAGCTAATGGTCAAGCAGAATCATCCAACAAGATCATCATCAACAATTTGAAGAAGAAGCTTGGATCCAAGAAAGGGAAATGGGCAGAAGAACTACCTTATGTGCTTTGGGCTGATAGGACAACCCCTAAGAATGCTACTGGTTAAACACCATTCTCTTTGGTCTTTGGGGCAGAATCAGTGATCCCAACAGAAATGGTGGTTCCAACTGCTAGAACAAGTACCCGTGATCCTGAGGAAAATGATGAGAACTTGGCTCAAGATCTGGATAATATTGAAGAAATCAGGGATCTGGCTAGGATAAGGATGGCCAGTTACCAACAAAGAATGGCTAGTGCTTACAACAAAAATGTCAGGATCAGGAAGTTTCAAGTTGGAGATATGGTATTAAGGAAAGCATTTCAGAATACCACCAATCCTGCTGATGGAAAATTGGCTCCAAAATGGGAGGGCCCTTATTTGATTGAAGCCGGAGCAGGAAAGGGGGCATACAGATTGCTAACCATGGAAGGTGATTTGCTACCGAGAGCTTGGAATGCTGTCCACTTGAAGAAATATTTCATGTGAGCAGGATCCTCATGGCACAGATGATCCTTACGTTAGGAGTATCCTTGAAGGATCCTTAAAGTATCAGTGATCCTTACTTTGGTAATATCCTAATCTTGAACTATTTCATTTCTTTATTTTCTCATATAAGGATAAGGATCATGTATCCTTTGTCCATCTCTCACGTGATTTTAAGTTTTGAAAGTTCAGGTATCCTTAGCAAAATATTGGTTATCTGCAGAAGCAATCCATTACTTGGGTTTAACCCCAGTTGTTTGGGCTTGACCCCAGTTCCGCCTGTAGCGCATGATGATCTTGGTATAGTTCAAGGCAGTGGGACCAGTACTTGCTTTAGGGGCTGATAATTCCATTGTACTGGCTATACCTAGGATCCTACCTATAATGGTAGACGTACCATACATTCGTTCCTAAGGTTTCTAACGTTTTCACGTTGGCTAAGGTTTTGGCATTTTCATGTCACTAAGTTTGGATAGTCGCCAGTTAGGGCCATACTCCAGTTTACATACGATCCTTGGGCTTGTCCCCAGTTATCCTTGGGCTTGTCCCCAGTTGCTAACTCTTATCTTATATTGGCTTAGTCCCAAGTTATGCTCTATTTCAGGTCCTCGAAGATAAGCAACTAGGGATCCTTGATCCTTGCTTCTCTCTAAAGTTTATCTTATAGTTATCCTTATTATGGTTAGGATCCTAACTTGGATCCTCAGGTATGATCCTTAACTATTTCTAATTCTATTCGTTGTTTATTTGAATAACCCTTAAAATTTGACAACTAAACTTGTGATCCTTAAAATATATTACTTTTTGGGATTCTTCAACTATAAGATATTTGGTCATGGATCATATCCTAACTATTTTCAATCTGACTTATTCAAAATTGCTTATTCAATAAATGTACATCAAAACAATTGAGAATTAAAGAGACAAAAAGGATAACAACACAAGATGAGCGACAAAAGATTAAGGTTTTATTTATTAACAAAAGACTAGCCCTTAAAAGGTTGTCAAAATTACCTACCCTGAGCATCTACCAGCAAAACGTGGCCCGTCCACTGGGGTAGGTAAAAGGTGTCCATGATAATAGGTTCAAAAGTAGTGCAGGAATATAAAGGCGGCAGGATCACAATGGCTTCATCCCCCAAACAGAGGATCCCTCCACCAATTGCGATCCTACCTATTGTCCAAAGGATCATACATGATCCTTAATCCTAAAAACTATTGTTCAAGTACAAACCATCAAATTGTTCAACATCACAACCACAAAAAACTACTACCAAATTTAAAAATTGGGCTCCGGCTGCGTCTAAGAATGTCCATCATCGCCCAATTGTGCAGCCTACACCTTTGCTGCATCCTCTTCCCCTCCAGCTGCGGTATCCTTCACCAGATCCTTCCCACTGCCTCCAGCCTCGATCGCCAAAACCTCCTCAGCCTCCTCATCATCCTCAAGATCAGCCAACCTTGCTTTCCAGCCCTCAACATCCCAGCTGCTTCTGTCGAAGTTAGGATCTTGAGCTTCCTGGGCCATCTTTAATTTTGTCTGATACATTGTGATGGCAGCAGAGACCTTTGCGTTTTCTATGAGATCATGCTTCTCATAGTCAATGTCGATCAGGATTTTAGCTGTTTGAGTCTTGGCATCTTTAAGGGCTTTTTCAAGGTCAGCGATCTTAAGATCCTTGAGCACGGCAACCTGTTGGAGGTCAGCAATCTTCTTATCCAGCTCCTCAACACTCCCCACGTAATCTTCAATCTCAGCAAATTTCTGCAAAGAAAAGGACAAAGCAGTTCAAGATCAGGTGATCCTCATACGAGTAGGATACCTAGGCAGAATTGGTGATCCTTACCTCATTGAAGTATTCAAGGAACTGGTGGCGGATCAGTGGTAGGCCTTGAAGGTCCTCAGTGTCAGAAGTTTTCCTCTTCTTGCCACCCTTTCCTTTAGTGGGTGCCTTGGGAATGGAGATGCTAGGACTGGTAGTGGCCCTCTTCTTCCTGGATCGAACAACATCAAGGTCAGCCGTGTTGAACTGGGATACAGGCTTGGCAGATTTTTCGGCACCTACACATTCAAAGTAAGATAAGTATCCTTATCCTATTTCAATTTAATTATTTATTTTAATATTCAAACTATGCAAAAGGCAGGATACTTACTTGACATGGTGATGGAACCTGAGGATACTTCTTGTGAGTCTTGGGTGTCTATCTTGAATGTCCTTGTTTCAGGATCAAGCTTCCAAAAAGCAGCAAGCCTATCCTTGGTTGCAGGTGTAGTGATGATGTGTGAGACAGAAATAGCTGCATAACACAAGACAAAAAGGGGTTAGTGATCCTTATACAAAAACAAGACTACCTGGTGATCCTTCTCAGGATCCTCTGGCCTACCATGGGTGGACCATGTCCTTGGTAGATCCTTTCCTTTTGGAATGGTATCCCTCCTGATAAAGAAGAAGCGACGTTTCCAATTTGTGTCATTCTTGGTGACTTTAAGTAGGGGGTGTTCTCCGCTGGGTTTTCGTTTGAACAAATAATGATGAGAACCAAAGGTAGTAAGATCATACATCTGTGTTAGCTCTGACATTCCTAAATCAATGCCTTCCTGTTCGATGATCCTCTCCATGGTATACAAAACCCTCCAAATCATCCGCATGGCTTGGATGTAAGAGATGCCGGTAAGGGAAAAGAAGGATTGTGTAAATTCTGGGAAAGGATAGGTGTATCCTATGGCGAATGGAGTAACTGGAAAGGCAACCCATGTTTCTGAAACATAGTCGCACAGGATAGTAGGATCGAAGGGTTTGAAAAAGGCACTCGCCGGAAAGCAGTGACGAATCTTGTCTATTTGAGCATCGTTAAAGCAACACATCTCATGTGTTGAGTCTTTGATGATCCTTTGACTCTTCAAGGGACTATCCTTCTGGTGATCCTTGGCGGGGGAGGACCGGAGCATCATTCTTGAAGAGATGATGGTAAAGTAAGAAAAACAGAGTAAAAGAATGAGAGATAAGAGAAGAGATACCTGATAGATCTTCGACCAAGAATTTAAAGGGAGTTTCTTCGAATTTAAATGCATATCGATCCTATCTTTATCTCCTATTTATAATCATGATTTTGCAGGGTTGTCACTTCTGTGACGTCATGGTTGCAACGGATAATTCTACAATAACGGCTATATTTACGATAGTTAGTTGCGGATAAGATCAAGAAAATATATTTCGCTCATTTAACGTATCACTCCTTATATTTTGGGGGCAATTGTTTGGGGATGATTTTTTAACAAATAGTGATCCTTACTTGTTATCCTAATTAATGATCCTTACTTCTGTGACAGATAGTGATCCTCAGAAGAGCTTCAGGATCAGGATCATGGATCACTCTAAGGATCCTCATACTAACGATTGTTTGTTTATATTTCGTATTATTTCGCAGGAGTAATAAGCTTGACTTGGTCTTGGCAACGTTACTATGGAATATTCCACGGGTATTTCGCACACGTTTGACTGGAAATGGACGTTGTGGAGAACGTGGGAGCTTGGCACAAAAGTCAGATAGTTTGTTATTGTAGTTAACTTCTATTTTTAAAAGGGGTGACGAGCTAGAAAAAAAACACTTAGCCATTTTCAGCTATACACACTCTCATACAATTGCACTCTTGAAGCTCTCGAAAACACTTAACAATTTCCATACACTTTTACACATTTCACCATAGTGATCCTTGTACCTAGCTCGTTGCTATCCGAAGCTGTAAACATTTATTGATTTATTTGAGCTTGGTGATCGGTAGTTTCCATCACCCGGGGTTTTTTGTGCCGGAGATCAACTCTTGATCAAGGGCTTTTTCCCCGTATAAATCCTTGTATTGTTTGTGCAATTTACACTAGAGTGATCCTTATTATTGTTCTACATTTAAAGCATCATTCCCCGTAACAAAGAGTTTGGTTGCATTATCCTCATCAGATTTTTTGACCAAAACAGGTATGATCCTCGTTCATTTTGGTTTTGTTCATTATTTACATAAGTGACCCTTATCCTTTGACAACTGAGCTTATGATCCTTAAACTACACTACTTTTCAGAACTTGTCAACTATAGGATATGTGATCCTTGATCATATCCTAAACTTTTTGAGGATATTTATTAAATTTTTTCTCTTTGCTTAATAAATTCAGACAAAATATATATCACAACAATTGAAAAGTAAAGTATTCACAAGGATAACAACACGGGAAATAGCCAAAAAGTTAAGATTTTATTTATTCACAAAACGTTAAACCCTTCAAGGTTGTCAAAACGTTTCTACCAGCAAAACGTGGCCCGTCCACATGGGTTGGCAAAGGGTGTCCATTGTTAATGGGTCTTAAGAGTGCAGGAAATAAAAGATGGCAGGATAACAAGTGGCTTTATCCCCCAAACAGAGGATCCATCCACCACCCATTATCCTACCTATTGTCTAAGGATCCATAATCCTCAACCCTAAAAACTATTGTCTAAGTTATTACAGACCAACATTGTTCAGAAAAACATCATGAAAACAAAAACCATTACCAAACTATAAAAAAAATGGGCTCCGGCCACGTCTAGAAATATCCATCATCGCCTATTTCAGCAGCCTACACCTTTGCTGCATCACCATCACCTTCACCAGCTCCTCCAGCTTCAGCATCACCCGCATGATCCTTAACCCCACTGCTGCCAGGCTCGATTGCTAGGACTTCGCCAACAGAAAGGTGGAACGCCTTGTGAAGAACTGATTGCCGGCATAGAGCTTGATGTATTCTTTGTTGAGGAAGCCATTTGCTTGATTGTAATGAACCGAAATGATCACCAGAACAATAATTTCTCAAGAACAAAGCACCAATCGCCCCACGGTGGGCGCCAAACTGTTTTGGTCAAAAATCAAGCTAAGATAATGCAACCAAACTTTCTGTTGTGAGGTGTGATGCTTGAATCAATGAACAATGCTAAGGATCACTCAGAAATGTAATGAACAAGTGACACAAAGATTTATACGAGGAAAAAGCCCTTGATCAACAGTTGATCTCCGGCATAAAAAACCTCGGGTGATGGAAACTACCGATCACCAACTCAGATTAAACAAACAAGTTATTACAACTTTGGATGATAGCGAGCTAGTTACAAGGATCACTAGAGTGTAATGTGCAAAAAAGTGTGTAATCGCCAAGTGAATTGTCGAGAGCTGGTGAGAGCAGTTACGAGTGTGTGTGTTAAGCTAAAAATAGCCAAGTGTTCTAATTTAGCTCGCCATCCCCTTTTAAAAATGGAAAATATCTTAGCTAACTAACTATCCGCATTTTGTGCAAGTCTTCCACGACCTCCATAACGTCCATTTCAGTCAAGCACGTGCGAAATAAATATGGAATATGCTCCAGGAATGTCGCCAAGACCAAGTCCAAGCTCGTACTCCTGCAAAACAACATCATATTCAAAGCAGACAATTGTTAGTGTAAGGATCCTTTTGATGATCCTGGATCCTGATCCTACAATATTCCCTGAGGATCACTAATTCAGACAGAATTGAGGATCCCTAAGCCCAACAGTAATTGAGGATCACTGATCATAGAAAAATCTTCCCCTAACAATTGCCCCCAAAATATAAGGAGTAAAGTGTAAATAAACGAGTTATATTTTCTCGTTCTTATCCGTAACAAATCAACGGATATATAGCCGTTGAAGTCTGACTAGCCGTTGCCATCCAGACGTCACTGAAGTGACTATCCTGCAAGATCATCATTATAAATTGAAGTTAGAGATAAGGGTTAGAGAGCATTTAAATCCATGCATTTCATCCTTTAAATCCTCATTCGAAGACTTGATCAGGTATTTCTCTTTCCTTTCTCTCTTCATCTTCTCAATTCTGTTTCTTGTTTTCCACCATCTTCATGACCAAGATGATGCTCAGGTCTTCACCGGTTAAGGATCATAAAAAGGACAGTTCCTTGAAGACCCAAGGGATCATCAAAGACTCTGCGAAAGAAAGATGCTGCTTTACCGATCCACAGATAGACAGAATCCGTCATTGTTTCCCGGCGAACACCGTTTTCAAAACTTTTGATCCCACCGTCCTGAGCGACTTTGCTTCTGAAACCTGGGTGCCTTTTCCGGTCACCCCATTCACGATAGGATACTCGTATCCTTTTCCTGATTTCACCCAATCCTTCTTCTCTCTCACCGGCATCTCCTACATCCAAGCAATGCCAATGATCTGGAGGGTGTTGTATACCCTTGAAAGAATCATTGAACGTGAAGGAATTAATCTGGGAATGTCGGAGTTAGCAGAGATGTACGACCTTGTTAGCCATGGATCCCATCGATATCTATTCAAACATAAACCCGGTGAAGAACATCCCATCTTCAAAGCCACTAAAAATGACACCAACTGGAAAAGGCGATTCTTCTTTGTCAGAAGGGATTCTATCCCTGATGGAAAGGATCTGCCTAGGAAATGGACCACCCATGGTAGGATAGAGGATCCTGAGAAGGATCACAGGATAACCTTGTTTCTGCTGAGGATCACTAACATCCTTTTGTTTCTATTTTGCAGCTATTACTGTCGCACACCTTATTACAACACCTGCAACGAAGGAAAGGCTTGCTGCTTTCCGGAGGCTTGATCCTACAATAAGATCATTCTAAGCAAATACCCAGGATTCTCAAGAGGTATCCTCAGGTTCTGTCACAATGTCAAGTAAGTATCCCATTTTGTGCATAACTAAATATTTAAATAAAAATGAAATAAGGATACTTATCTGTTTTGGATGTGTAGGTGCTGGAAAATCATCGAAGTCTGCTACCCGTTTCAGTGTCACCGACCTCACCACTGTTGGTCCCAGATCTAGGAGGAAGAAGGCTGTTGCTAGCCCAAGTACTGCCATCCCCAAGCCTACCACCTCCAAGGGAAAGAAGAGGAAAGCCTCTGAGGCTGATAATTTAGAAGGCTTGCCTCTAATCCGCCACCAGTTCCTTGAATACTTTGCTGATGTAAGGATCACTGACTTAACTAAGTTATCCTGCCCACTTGAGGATCATGTGATCCTAAACTTCACATTGGCTTTTTGCAGAAATTTGCTGAAATCAAAGACTACGTAGGCAATGTTGAAGAGGTTGAGCAAAAGTGTTTGCACCTCCAAAAGATCATGCTAGCCAAGGATCAGATGATTGCCTCCCTCGAAAATGATGTCAATCTGGTAAAGAGGGAACTTGTCCTAGCTCACATCACTGCTGACCAAGAGAAGGCTGAAATCACCAACGATGCCAAAGTCTCCGCTGCCATTGCTATGTACAAAACCCAGTTGCAGATGGCCCAAGAAGCTCTGGATCCAGACTTTGACAAGAGCAGCTGGGACGTAGAGGGCTGGAAGGCAAGTTTAGCTGAGCTGGACGACAAAGAAGAGGCTGATGAGGTCCTGGAAATCGAGGCTGGCGGCAGTGGGGTCAAGGATCATGCGGGTGATGCTGGAGCTGGAGGAGCTGGTAAAGGTGATGGTGATGCAGCAAAGGTGTAAGCTGTAGGAATGGGCGATGATGGATATTTCTAGACATGGCCGGAGCCCATTTTTTAGGACTTGGTAGTTTTATTTTGGTTATGGTGTTTTGAAACAATCTTGGGTTGTATTTGAACAATAGTTTCTAGGGTTATGGATCATGGATCCTAAGACAATAGGTAGGATAATGGGTGGTGGATGGATCCTCTGTTTGGGGGATGAAGCCACTTGTTATCCTTTCGTCTTTTATTTCCTGCACTATAAAGACCCGTAAACAATGGACACCCTTTGCCAACCAATGTGGACGGGCCACGTTTTGCTGGTAGAAACGTGGGTTGGCAATTTTGACAACCTTGAAGGGTTTAATGTTTTGTGAATAAAATAACTTTAACTTTTTGGCTATTTCTCATGTTGTTATCCTTGTGAATACTTTACATTTCAATTGTTGTGATATATATTTTGTCTGAATTTATTAAGTAAATTTAATAAATAATCTCAAAAAGTTTAGGATATGATCAAGGATCACATATCCTATAGTCGACAGGTTCTGAAATGTAGTGTAGTTTGAGGATCATAAGTTCAGTTGTCAAAGGATAAGGGTCACTTATGTAAATAATAAATAAAATCAAAGTAATTAAGGATCATACCTGAGAATCCAAGTTAGGATCCTAACCTTTAACACTTATAATCAGGATAACCGAAAGACAAACCTTAGTAAAAGGTAAGGATCAAGGATCCTTGGTCATTTAGCTTCAGAAACCTGAAATAGGATACAACTTGGGACTAAGCCAATATAAGATAAAAGTTAGTAACTGGGGACAAGCCCAACAATTCTGGGGACAAGCCCAAAGGATAACTGGGGACAAGCCCAAAGGATAACTGGGGACAAGGACAAGCCCAAGGATAACTGGGGACAAGCCCAAGGATAACTGGGGACAAGCCCAAGGATCGTGTGTGAACTGGAGTATGGCCCTCACTGGCGACTATCCAAACTTAGTGACATGAAAATGCCAAAACCTTAGCTAATGTGAAAACGTTAGAAACCTTAGGAACTGATGTATGGTACGTCTAACATTATACGTAGGATCCTGAATACAGCCAGTACAATGAAATTGTCAGCCCCTAAAGCGAGTACTGGTCCCATTGCCATGAACTGTACCAGGATCATCGTGCGCTATTGGCGAAACTGGGGACAGGCCCAAACTAGGGTCAAGCCCAAATAACTGGGGTCAAGCCCAAATAACTGGGGTCAAGCCCAAATAACTGGGGTCAAGCCCAAATAACTGGGGTAAAGCCCAAATAACTGGATACTTCTGTGGATACTCAACCCTTTGTTAAGGATGCCTGAACCTTCAAAACTCAGAATCAAGTGAAAGGAGGATAAAGGATGCAGGATCCTTATCCTTAAATAAGATAATTAAAGAATGAAATAGTTTGAGATTAGAATATTACCAGGATGAGGATCATCTATTCTGTAAGGATCCTTCAAGGATACTTATCAGGTAAGGATCATGGATCCTTGTTACATGAAGTATTTCTTTAAGTGGACAGCATTCCAAGCTCTTGGTAACAAGTCACCTTCCATTGTTAGCAATCGATATGCCCCCTTTCCTGCCTTAGCTTCAATCAAATAGGGGCCTTTCCATTTTGGTTCCAACTTTCCATCAGCAGGATTGGTGGTATTCTGAAATGCCTTCCTTAACACCATATCACCAACTTGAAATTTCCTGATCCTGACATTTTTGTTGTAAGCTCCGGCCATCCTTTGTTGATAACTGGCCATCCTTATCCTTGCCAAATCCCTAAGTTCTTCTATAGTATCCAAATCTTGAACCAAGTTTTCAGCATTTTCTTCAGGATCACGAATGCTTATTCTTGCAGTAGGAACCACCATCTCTGTAGGGATCACAGATTCTGCCCCAAATACCAAAGAAAATGGAGTTTGGCCAGTGGCATTCTTGGGAGTTGTCCTATCAGCCCAAAGTACATAAGGTAGTTCTTCTGCCCATTTTCCTTTCTTGGATCCAAGCTTCTTCTTCAAATTGTTGATGATGATCTTGTTGGATGATTCTGCCTGACCATTAGCTTGTGGGTGGACTGGTGTTGATGTTATCATCTTAATCCCCCAGCTGTCACAAAAGTTAGTAGTTCTACTCCCAATAAATTGGGATCCATTATCATAAACAATTTCAGAAGGGATACCAAATTTAGTAATAATGTTTCTTTTAATAAAGGATATCACTTCCTTTTCTCTGACTTGAGCAAAGGCTTCAGCCTCTATCCACTTGGAGAAGTAATCAGTCATAGCAAGCATGAATACTTTTCCACCAGGTGCTTTAGGAAGCTTACCAACTATATCCATTCCCCATCTCATAAATGGCCAAGAAGAGGATATAGGATGCAAAAGTTCTGCTGGTTGGTGAAGGATATTACTGTGTCTCTGACAAGGATCACACTTCATGGCATATTCCACAGCATCCTTCTTCATAGTAGGCCAATAGTAACCTGGCCTCAGGATCCTTGAGAATAATGCCCTGCCCCCAGTATGGTTTCCACAATCTCCTTCATGGAAATCCTTTAGGACTTCTTGGATTTCAGGATCCTCAATGCATCTTAGATATGGACCTGCAAGAGTTCGTTTATACAACATATTATTCAATATTGTAAATTGAGATACCTTGATTTTGAAAGCCCTGGGGTTTTCTCCTGTAGGAATCTCTCCATGTTGTATGTATCTCATGATTGGAAGGATCCATGATCCTGAATGAGATTGAGTATCATCACTAGGGATGATCGCAGAATCCTCTCCTATCTCCATAGCTACATGATCCTCGATAGCAGGGGCTAGGATATGGATAATAGGGATCTTGATATCCTCCGGGATCTTCAAGGATGATCCTAGATTGGCTAATGCATCAGCCTCTGCATTCTCTTCCCTAGGTACCTGTGTCAAACTAAAGGAAACAAAAGAGAGTGCCAATTCTTTGACTATCTCTAAATATTTGATTAGCTTTTCACCTTTAACAGCATAGGATCCATTAAAGTGATTAGTGATCAATAAAGAATCTACATGTACCTCAAGATACCTGATCCTCATATGCTTGGCAATTTGCAAACCAGCTATCAAGGTTTCATATTCAGCCTCATTGTTGGTAGTTTGAAATTCACAAGCTATGGAGTGGGGTATTATGTCCCCCGGTGGTGATTTTAGTAGTATTCCAAGCCCTGTTCTTTTAACATTAGAAGCACCATCAGTGAAGAGTATCCAAGGATCCTTAGTTTCTTCTAGCTGTTGGACCTCTAACTCAGCTTCCTTTTGCAAGTCATTACTAAAATCTACCACAAAGTCAGCTAAGGCCTGGGATTTAATGGCAGTTCTAGGCTCATATCTTATATCATATGCACTAAGCTTCACTGCCCACTTAGCCATCCTTCCTGACATTTCAGGTTTCCTGAGAACATTCTTAATTGGAAAATTAGTCTTAACAACAATGGCATGAGTCTCAAAATAATGTCTTAATTTAGTAGATGCCATAATTAATGCAAGGATAAGTTTCTCTAAGTGTGAATACCTGGATTTAGCATCAAGTAAACTCTTACTTACATAATAAACAGGATGTTGTGTACCTTGGTGATCCTTAACAAGGACCACACTTACTGCTTTTGAGGATACTGCTAGGTACAAGGATAATATATCCCCCTTTTCTGGTTTCATCAAGGCGGGGGCTGAGGATAGGTAATCCTTAAGAGCTTTGAGGGCACTTTCATGCTTCTCACTCCATTCAAATTTCTTGTTCTTCCTCAGAATTTCATAGAATTCCTTGCACTTTTCTGAGGATTTAGATATGAACCTGTTCAAGGCTGCGATCCTGCCTGTCAATCTTTGCACATCCTTGGCATTGGCAGGAGATTTGATATTCACAATAGCCTTAATCTGCTCTGGACTTGCTTCAATGCCCCTTTTTGTCACCATATAGCCTAAGAATTTACCTGCTTTAACACCAAAATGACACTTGGAAGGATTTAGTTTCATATTAAATTTATCAAGGATATTGAATGCCTCCTCCAAGTCTTTAAGGTGATCCTCAGCTTTCTTGGACTTAACCACCATGTCATCTATATAGACTTCCATAGTGTGTCCAATTTGTTCCTTGAACATCATATTGACTAGCCTTTGATAAGTAGCACCTGCATTCCTTAGTCCAAATGGCATAGCAATATAACAATATATACCAGTTGGGGTCATAAAAGTTGTATCCTCTTGATCAGATGGTTCCATCTGAATTTGTTGGAATCCAGATGAAGCATCCATAAAAGTCAACAACTCATGACCCGCGGTAACATCCACCATGGAGTCAATGTGGGGTAATGGGAAAGGATCCTTAGGACATGCCTTTTTAAGTCAGTAAAATCGACACATACCCTCCACTTTACATTTTTCTTTTGACAACAACCACATTGGCTAACCATCTTGGATACTTAACCTCTCTTATCATACCTGCCCGAAGTAGTTTATCTACCTCTTCCTGGATAATAGCATTCCTTTCAGGTGCAAACTTCCTCCTCTTCTGATGTATAGGCTTGAATGACATGTCAATGCCAAGCTTATGAGTAATTATATCCTTAGATATACCTGTTATGTCTTCATGCTTCCAGGCAAAGGTAGTTCTCCTTCTTTTAAAGAAGGATACTAGATCCTGTTCAATGTCACTAAGGATCCCTGATCCTATGAAGATCCTGGATTCAGGATCATGAGGATCCATGAGGATTTCTTTTACATCCTGCTCTCTTGCCTCCAAGACATCTCTTGAAGGATATTTTAATTGCTATTGCTCCCTTGGTCTTGAGGCTGGCTTCATTGATGAGGTATAGCAATTCTTAGCTTCTTGTTGATCACTCTCAATTTTCACCACTCCCCATGGACTAGGAAGCTTTACGCATTGATGATATGTGGATGGGACTGCCTTCATGTCATGTATCCATGGCCTGCCAAGGATAACATTACAACAAGATAAGCAATCTATAACACAAAATTTCTGATAAGAATGGAGTTCTTCAATATAGATAGGGAGTTTGATGTCCCCCAATGTGTTCTTGGTTTCCCCGCTAAATCCTACAAGGACTGAGGATCTTGGGACAATATCAGACTCCGGGATATTCATCTTCTTGAGGACATCAAGCTGAATGATGTTCACAGAGCTTCCTCCATCTATAAGGATCCCGCGAACAAAATGATTAGAAATAAACAGTGTAATAACAAGGCCATCATGATGAGGATCCTGAACATCAAGACGATCATCCTCATCAAAAGTTATGATCTTATCCTCGGTGACAGTGGACGTCCGGATGGGTCTGTCTCCATTATCCATCTTGGTTTCCTTGGCATGTCTTTTGGCTGCTGAAAAGGAAGTACCACAAATATCTGATCCACCGGATATAAAGTTTATAACTTGTGCATCTGCTGGAGGAGCAGGAGCCTTTTCCGGGATCCTTTCAGGATCCTGGATCCTTGACTTCTTTCGTCCCAAAAGCTCTTTCAAATTCCCCTTGCTTAACAAGTAACCAATTTCCTTTCTAAGTGCAATACACTCTTCAGTGAGATGCCCGAAATCCTCATGATATGCACACCACTTGGACTTATCTTTTGTAGCAGCTGGTTTATCACTTTTTCTCGGCCACCTAGCTTTCTCACCTAAATTCTGCATTGCAAGAATTAGTTCATTGTTATCAACAGAGAAACAGTATTCAGAAATGGGAGGATAATCCTCATCATCTTCTTGCTGTTCCACTGCATGCACATTCTGGTTATCAGATTTGTTGTAGGATTTTGATTTGTTGTTCCTGAAGTAGGATCCTTGCTTTTCCTGTTTTGAGGATCCTGTCAGTCTCTCCTGGATCCTTTTGTCATCCTCTAGGCGGATGAACCTAAGGGCCCTGGTTCTTACTTCATCAAGATTCCTGCAAGGGGTCATGACAAGATCATCATAGAATAATGAATCCCTAAGCAATCCCATTTTAAAGGCTTCTACGGCCGTAGCTATATCCAGGTTAGGAATGTCTAAGGATTCTTTACTAAACTTAGTGATGTAATCTATAAGTGATTCATTTTGACCTTGTGTTACCCTATATAGATCACTAGTTAATCGTTCAAACTTTCTACTACAAGAGAGTTGACTATTAAACAAATTAACTAGATTGGCAAATGAAGTAATAGAGTAAGGGGGAAGACTTAGCAGCCATTTAAGAGCAGATCTTGTAAGTGTGGATCCAAAACCCTTGCATAGACATGCTTCTTTTAACCTCTCAGGAATTGGATTGATCTCCATCCTCTCCCTGTATTGAGCTATATGCTCCTCTGGATCCGTCGAACCATCATACAGCTTCATGGAAGGTATCTGGAATCTTTTGGGTATCTCAGCATCACAAATAGGTGGTGCAAAGCGAGATATCCTATGGCTACCATCTGCGATCTCAGGAATGGGTTTAACCACTCCTGGTACACTGGATATCATATCCTTGAGCTTCTGTAACTCCCTGGCCATAGCCTGATTGATACCTGTATCCTGCATAGAGCCATGGTTAGTGTTATATGAATTATTAAAAGTGTTACCTCCCAGAGGATTCGTGTTTGGAATTCCAGATGTGAATCCATATTGACCGAACTCTGGTATGATTGAAGGACCAGAGGAAGCAATGGTCTGCATTGGTATGAAGTTTCCTTGATGAACATCCGAGCTTGGAGGCTGCATACTTCTTAAGAATCCTTGATCCTGAAAGATGTTGGATCCTTGAGGCTGAGAGGATCCTTGAACCTGAAAGGATCCTGGAACCATGAAGGATCCTTGGACCTGGGAGGATCCTTGGACCTGGGAGGATCCTTGGACCTGGGAGGATCCTTGGACCTGGGAGGATCCTTGGACCGTGTGAATTCCCAAATATCCTCCTGAGCTGACGAAGGATCCCTGATGCTGAAAAGAGGATCCCGATGGCTGAAAGTAGGATCCCTGAGGCTGAGAGTGAGAGCCAAATGCTTGACTCATGGTTGCTGTTCTGTTAGGGGAGGATTTTCTAACAATTAGTGATCCTTATTCGTTATCCTAATTAATGATCCTTACTTCTGTGACAGATAGTGATCCTCGGAAGAGCTTCAGGATCAGGATCATGGATCACTTTAAGGATCCTCATACTGACGATTGTTTGTTTGTGTTTTGTATTGCTTCGCAGGAGTAACAAGCTTGACTTGGTCTTGGCAACGTTACTATGTAATATTCCACGGGTATTTCGCACACGTTTGACTGGAAATGGACGTTGTGGAGAATGTGGGAGCTTGGCACAAAAGTCGGATAGTTTGTTATTGTAGCTAACTTCTATTTTTAAAGGGGTGACGAGCTAGAATTAGAACACTTAGCCATTTTCAGCTACACACACTCTCATACAATCGCATTCTTGAAGCTCTCGACGAACACTTATCAATTTTCACTCACTTTTACACATTTCACCATAGTGATCCTTGTACCTAGCTCATTACTATCCGAAGTTGTAAACATTTATTGATTTATTTGAGCTTGGTGATCGGTAGTTTCCATCACCCGGGTTTTTTTGTGCCGGAGATCAACTCTTGATCAAGGGCTTTTTCCCCGTATAAATCCTTGTGTTGTTTGTGCAATTTACCTTGAAGTGATCCTTATCATTGTTCTACATTTAAAGCATCATACCCCGTAACTAAGAGTTTGGTTGCATTATCCTCATTAGATTTTTTGACCAAAACAGTTTGGCGCCCACCGTGGGGCAATTGGTGCTTCATTCCTAAGAAGTTTTTCTGTTGGTGGTCGTTCCGGTTCATTGCATACAAATACATGGCTTCATCATTGAAGAATACCTCTACTGCAATGTCTACGGTCAATTCATCTCAGGGCATTCCACCTTTGCCTCCACCACCTTCTGGACCTCAGAAAAATGCCGAGAAGAAACTGTTTTGGTCAAAAAATCTGTTGAGGATATTGCAACCAAACTCTCTGTTACGGGGTATGATGCTAATAATGTAGAACAATGACAAGGATCACTTCAATGTAAATTGCACAAATGACACAAAGATTTGTACGGGGAAAAAGCCCTTGATCAAGAGTTGATCTCCGGCACAAAAAACCCCGGGTGATGGAAACTACCGATCACCAAGCTTAAATAAATGACAAAATGTTTACAACTTTGGATAGTAACGAGCTAGGTACAAGGATCACTATCGTGAAATGTGTAAAAGTGAGTAAAAATGAATGAATGTTCGTCGAGAGCTTCAAGTGTACGAGTATGAGAGTGTGTGTAGCTGAGAAAATGACTAAGTGTTCTAATTCTAGCTCGTTACTCCTTTTAAAATAGAAGTTAACTACAATAACTAACTATCCGATTTTCGTGCCAAGCTCCCACGTTCTCCACAACGTCCATTTCTGGTCAATCGTGTGCGAAATACTCGTGGAATATTCCTTGTTACCGTTGCCAAGACCAAGTCACGTTTATTATTCCTGCGAAGTAATACAAAAATCAAATAAACAATCGTCAGTAAGAGGATCCTTAAAGTGATCCATGATCCTGATCCTGAAGCTCTTCTGAGGATCACCACCTGTCACAGAAGTAAGGATCATTAATTAGGATAACGAATAAGGATCACTAATTGTTAGAAAATCCTCCCCTAACAATTGCCCCCAAAATATAAGGAGTAATTTGTAAAATAAGCGAGTTATATTTTCTTGATCTTATCCGCAACTAACTAACGGATATATAGCCGTTGATATCGAACTATCCGTTGCAACCATGACGTCACAGAAGTGACAACCTGCACGATCATGATTATAAATAGGAGATAGAGATAGGATCAAATGCATTTAAATTCGAAAGAAACTCCCTTTATATTCTCAGTTGAAGATCAATCAGGTATCTCTTTCTTTCTTTCTCCCTCTCTTACTCTGTTTTTCTTTCTTTACCACCACCACTTTGAGAATGATGCTCCGAAGTTCACCGGGCAAGGATCACAAGAAGGATAGCCCTTTGTAGAGTCAAAAGATCATCAAAGACTCGGCGAATGAGAGGTGTTGCTTTAACGACGCCCAAATAGATAAAATCCGTCACTGTTTTCCGGCGAATGCCTTTTTCAAACCCTTCGATCCTACTATTCTGAGCGACTATGTTTCAGATACATGGGTTGCCTTTCCAGTTACTCCATTTGCCATAGGATACACCTATCCTTTCCCAGAACTTACACAATCCTTCTTTTCCCTTATCGGCATCTCTTACATCCAAGCCATGCCGATGATTTGGAGGGTTTTGTATACCCTGGAGAGGATCATTGAGCAGGAGGGTATTGATTTAGGCATGTCAGAGCTGACACAATTGTATGATCTTACCACCTTTGGATCCCATCGTTATTTGTTCAAACGAAAACCCGGTGGAGAACACCCTCTTCTTAAAGTTACCAAGAATGACACAAATTGGAAACGTCGCTTCTTCTTTGTCAGGAGGGATACCCTTCCAAATGGAAAGCATTTACCAAGAACATGGTCCACCCATGGTAGGCCGGAGGATCCTGAGAAGGATCACCAGGTAGTCTTGTTTTTGTATAAGGATTACTGACCCCCTTTTTTGTCTTGTGATATGCAGCTATTTCTGTCTCACACATCATCACATCACCTGAAACCAAGGATAGGCTTGCTGCTTTTTGGAAGCTTGATCCTGAAACAAGGACATTCAAGATAGACACCCAAGACTCACAAGAAGTATCCTCAGGTTCCATTACCATGTCAAGTAAGTATCCTGCCTTTTACATAGTTTGAATATTAAAATAAATAAATAAATTGAAATAGGATAAGGATACTCATCTTGCTATGAATGTGTAGGCGCTGGAAAATCTGCCAAGCCTGTATCCCAGTTCAACACGGCTGACCTTGATGTTGTTCGATCCAGGAAGAAGAGGTCCACCACCAGTCCTAGCATCTCCATTCCAAAGGCACCCACTAAAGGAAAGGGTGTCAAGAAGAGGAAAACTTCTGATGCTGAGGATCTTCAAGGCCTACCATTGATCCGCCACCAGTTCCTCGAATACTTCAACGATGTAAGGATCACCAACTCTGCCTAGGTATCCTACTCGTATAAGGATCACCTGATCTTGAACTGCTTTATCCTTTTCTTTGCAGAAATTTGCTGAGATTGGAGATTACGTGGGGAATGTTGAGGAGCAGGACAAGAAGATCGCTGACCTCCAACAGGTTGCAGTGCTAAAGGACCTTGCAATTGCTGATCTTCAGAAGGAACTTCAAGATGCCAAGACCAAGACGGCTAAGCTTCTGATTGACCTTGACTATGAGAAGCATGATCTCATAGAAAATGCTAAGGTCTCTGCCGCCATCACGATGTATCAGACAAAATTGAAGATGGCCCAGGAAGCTCAAGATCCTAGTTTTGACAAAAGCAGCTGGGATGTTGAGGGCTGGAAGGCAAGGTTGGCTGATCTTGAGGATGATGAGGAGGAGGCTACTGAGGTTTTGGCGATTGAGGCAAGTGGCAGTGGAAAGGATCTGATGAAGGATACCGCAGCTGGAGGGGAAGAGGATGCAGCGAAGGCATAGGCTGTATGGATGGGCGATGAAGGACATTTCTAGACGTAGCCGGAGCCCATTTTTTAAGTTTGATAGTTTGTTTTGGTTATGGTGTTTTTTGTTGAACAATGATGGGTTGTACTTGAACAATAGTTTTTAGGATTAAGGGTCATGTATGATCCTTTGGACAATAGGCAGGATTGCAATTGGTGGAGGGATCCTCTGTTTGGGGGATGAAGCCATTATGATCCTGCCGCCTTTATATTCCTGCACTATCTTTGAACTTATTATCATGGACACCCTTTACCTACCCCAGCGGACGGGCCACGTTTTGCTGGTAGATGCTCGGGTAGGTAATTTTGACAACCTTTTAAGGGTTAATCCTTTGTTAATAAATAAAAACTTAACCTTTTGTCGCTTATCTTGTGTTGTTATCCTTTTGTTTCTTTAATTTTCCTTTGTTTTGATGCATATTTATTGAATAAACAATTTTGAACAAGTCAGATTAAAAAAATATCTAGGACATGATCCCAGATCAAGCATCCTATAGTTAAAGAATCCAAAAAGTAAAACATTTTAAGGATCACAAGTTTAGTTGTCAAATTTTTAGGGTTATTCAAATAAATAATGAATGGAATTAAAAATGGTTAAGGATCATACCTGAGGATCCAAGTTAGGATCCTAACCATAATAAGGATAACTATAAGATAAACCTTAGAGTGAAGTAAGGATCAAGGATCCCTAGTTGCCTATCTTCAAGAACCTGAAATAGAGCATAACTTGGGACTAAGCCAATATAAGAAAAGAGTTAGCAACTGGGGACAAGCCCAAGGATAACTGGGGACAAGCCCAAGGATCGTATGTAAACTGGAGTATGGCCCTAACTGGCGACTATCCAAACTTTGTGACATGAAAATGCCAAAACCTTAGCTAACGTGAAAACGTTAGAAACCTTAGCTAACGTGAAAACGTTAGAAACCTTAGGAACGGATGTATGGTACGTCTACCATTATACGTAGGATCCTAAGCATAGCCAGTACAATGGAATTATCAGCCCCTAAAACGAGTACTGGTCCCACTGCCTTGAACTATACCAGGATCATCATGCGCTACAGGCAGAACTGGGGTCAAGCCCAAATAACTGGGGTTAAACCCAAGGAACGGATTGCTTCTGCGGATAACCAATGTTATGCTAAGGATACCTGAACTTTCAAAACTCAAACTCACGTGAGAAGTGGATAAAGGATACATGATCCTTATCCTTATATGAGGAAATAAAGAAATAAAATAGTTAAAGTTTAGGATATTACCTAAGTAAGGATCACTGAGACTCTAAGGATCCGTTAAGGATATCCCTATCGTGAGGATCATCAGCACCATGAGGATCCTAGTCACATGAAATATTTCTTCAAGTGGACAGCATTCCAAGCTCTTGGTAGCAAATCACCTTCCATGGTTAGCAATCTATATGCCCCCTTTCCTGCTTCAGCTTCAATCAAATAAGGGCCTTCCCATTTTGGAGCCAATTTTCCATCAGTAGGATTGGTGGTATTCTGAAATGCTTTCCTTAATACCATATCTCCAACTTGAAACCTCCTGATCCTGACGTTTTTGTTGTAAGCACCAGCCATTCTTTGTTGATAACTGGCCATCCTTATCCTAGCCATATCTCTGATTTCCTCAATAGTATCCAGGTCTTGAGCCAAGTTCTCATCATTCTCCTCAGGATCACGGGTACTTGTTCTAGCAGTTGGAACCACCATTTCTGTTGGGATCACTGATTCTGCCCCAAATACCAAGGAGAATGGTGTTTGACCAGTAGCATTCTTAGGGGTTGTCCTATCAGCCCAAAGCACATAGGGTAGTTCTTCTGCCCATTTCCCTTTCTTGGATCCAAGCTTCTTCTTTAAATTGTTGATGATGATCTTGTTGGGTGATTCTGCCTGACCATTAGCTTGTGGGTGGACTGGTGTTGATGTTATCATCTTAATCCCCCAGCTGTCACAAAAGTTAGTGGTTCTGCCCCCAATAAATTGGGAACCATTATCACATATAATCTCAGAAGGAATTCCAAATCTAGTTATAATATTTCTTTTAATGAAGGATATAACTTCCTTTTCTCTGACTTGGGCAAAAGCTTCAGCCTCTATCCACTTGGAGAAGTAATCAGTCATAGCTAGCATGAATAGTTTTCCACCAGGTGCCTTAGGGAGCTTACCAACTATATCCATACCCCATCTCATAAATGGCCAAGAGGAGGATATAGGATGCAATAATTCAGCTGGTTGATGAAGGATATTGCTGTGTCTCTGACAAGGATCACATCTTTTAGCATACTCCACAGCATCTCTCTTCATGGTTGGCCAGTAGTATCCTGTCCTCAGGATCCTTGAGAATAATGCCCTGCCCCCAGTGTGGTTTCCACAATCTCCTTCATGGAAGTCTTTTAAAACTTCTTGGATTTCAGGATCCTCAATGCATCTGAAGTATGGTCCTGCAAGAGATCGTTTATACAACATATTATTTAAAATTGTGAATTGAGATACCTTAATTTTGAAAGCCCTAGGGTTTTCTCCTGTAGGAATCTCTCCATGTTGTAAGTATCTCATAATTGGTGAGATCCATGATCCTGATCCTGAATGGGATTGAGTATCCTCACTAGGGATAATTGCAGAATCATTTCCTATCTCCATAGCCTCGTGATCCTCGATAGCCGGGGTCAGGATATGGATAATAGGGATCTTGATATCCTCCGGAATCTTCAAGGATGATCCTAAGTTAGCCAATGCATCAGCTTCTCTATTTTCTTCCCTTGGTACCTGCGTCAAACTGAAGGAAACAAAAGAGAGTGCCAAACTTTTGACTATCTCTAAATATTTGGTTAGCTTTTCACCTTTAACAGCATAGGATCCATTAAAGTGGTTTGTAATTAACAATGAATCTACATGTACCTCAAGATACCTGATCCCCATATGCTTGGCAATTTGCAAACCAGCAATTAAGGCTTCATATTCGGCCTCATTGTTAGTGGTTTGGAACTCACAAGCTATAGAGTGGGGTATTATGTCCCCCTGTGGCGATTTTAGTAGTATTCCAAGCCCTGTGCCTTTGACATTTGAGGATCCATCAGTATAGAGTATCCAAGGATCCTTGGTCTCCTCTAGCTGCTGAACTTCTAACTCAGCTTCTTCTTGTAAATCACTACTGAAATCAGCCACAAAGTCAGCTAATGCTTGGGATTTGATGGCTGTCCTAGGCTCATATCTTATATCATAGGCACTAAGCTTCACTGCCCACTTAGCCATCCTTCCTGACATCTCTGGTTTCCTGAGGACATTCTTAATTGGAAAGTTAGTTTTAACAACAATAACATGAGTTTCAAAATAATGTCTTAACTTAGTAGATGCCATAATTAATGCAAGAATAAGCTTTTCAAGGTGTGAATACCTGGATTCGGCATCAAGTAAACTTTTACTTACATAATAGACAGGATGTTGTGTACCTTCATGATCCTTAATAAGGACCGCACTTACTGTTTTTGTGGATACTGCAAGATACAAGGATAGCACATCGCCTTTTTCTGGTTTCATCAAAGCCGGGGCTGAGGATAGGTAATCTTTGAGGGCTGTTAAAGCATTTTCATGCTTCTCAGTCCACTCAAATTTCTTGTTCTTCCTTAGGATATCATAGAATTCTTTGCACTTCTCGGAGGATTTGGATATAAATCTGTTCAAAGCTGCGATCCTGCCTGTTAACCTTTGAACATCCTTAGCATTGGCCGGAGATTTGATGTTCACTATTGCTTTGAATTGTTCCGGGCTAGCTTCAATGCCTCCCTTCGTCACCATATATCCTAAGAATTTACCTGCTTTAACACCAAAGTGACATTTTGAAGGATTAAGCTTCATATTATATTTATCAAGGATATCGAATGCTTCCTCCAAATCTCTTAGGTGATCCTCAGCTTTTAAGGATTTTACCACCATATCATCTATGTAAACCTCCATAGTTAGTCCAATCTGATCCTTGAACATCATATTCACCAGCCTTTGATATGTTGCACCTGCATTTCTTAATCCGAACGGCATAGCAATATAGCAGTATATACCAGTTGGAGTCATGAAGGCTGTATCCTCTTGGTCGGATGGTTCCATTTGGATTTGTTGGAATCCAGATAAGGCATCCATAAAAGTTAACAGTTCATGACCCGCAGTTGCATCCACCATGGAGTCAATGTGGGGTAATGGGAAAGGATCCTTGGGACATGCCTTATTCAAATCGGTAAAATCGACACATACCCTCCACTTTCCGTTTTTCTTTTGAACAACAACCACATTGGCCAACCATCTTGGATACTTGACCTCTCTAATCATACCTGCCCGGAGCAATTTCTCTACCTCTTCCTGGATAATGGCATTCCTTTCCGGTGCAAACTTTCTTCTCCTTTGATGGATTGGTTTGAAGGATCTGTCAATGCCGAGTTTGTGAGTGATTACATCTTTGGATATACCAGTCATGTCTTCGTGTTTCCATGCAAAGGTAGTCTTTCTCCTTTTGAGGAAGGATACGAGGTCTTCTTTCATTTCGCCAAGGATCCCTGATCCGATATAGATTTTGGATTCAGGATCATCAGGATCCATGAGGATTTCTACCACATCCTGCTCTCTTGCCTCCAAGACATCCCTTGGAGGACACCTTGATTGCTATTGCTCCCTTGACTTCGAGGCTGGTTTCATCGATGAAGTGTAGCAATTCTTAGCCTCCTGCTGATCACTATCAATCTTCACTATTCCCCAAGGACTAGGGAGCTTCACACATTGATGGTAGGTAGATGGGACTGCTTTCATATTGTGTATCCAAGGCTAAACCATCGTGATGAGGATCCTGGATATCAACACGATCATCCTCATCAAAGGTTATAACATTTCCTTCGGAGACACTTGATGTTCGAACAGGTCTTTCTCCATTATCCATTTTAGTTTCCTTTGCATGCCTTTTTGCTGCTGAGAAGGATGTGCCACAAATGTCTAATCCTCCAGAAATAAAGTTTATTACTTGTGCATCTGCTGGAGGGGCTGGAGCCTTCTCAGGGATCCTTTCAGGATCCTGAGTCCTTGACTTTTTTCTTCCCAACAACTCTTTCAGATGCCCCTTGCTCAACAAGTATCCAATTTCCTTTCTTAGTGCAATGCATTCTTCTGTGAGGTGCCCAAAATCTTCATGGTATGCACACCACTTTGATTTATCCTTAGTTGCAGCTGGCCTATCATTTTTTCTGGGCCATCTAGCTTTATCACCTAGATTCTGCATCGCAAGGATTAGTTCATTGTTATCAACAGAAAAACAATATTCAGAAATTGGAGGATAATCCTCATCATCCTCTTCTTGATCAATAGAATGCACGTTCTGGTTATCAGATCTGTTGTAGGATCTGAACTTGTTGTTCCTGAATGAGGATCCTTGCTTATCCTGCTTTAAGGATCCTGCTAACCTCTCTTGGATCCTCTTGTCATCCTCTAGCCGAATGAACCTAAGTGCGCGGGTTCTTACCTCATCTAAGTTCCTGCATGGTGTCATAACAAGATCATCATAAAACGACGAATCCCTAAGCAATCCCATTTTAAAGGCCTCAACAGCCGTGGCTATATCCAAGTTGGGAATGTCTAAGGATTCTTTACTGAATTTGGTAATATAATCCCTTAATGATTCATTATGACCCTGGGTTATCCTATATAGATCACTAGTTAATCGTTCAAATTTCCTACTACAAGAAAACTGATTATTAAATAGATTAACTAGATTAGCAAATGAGGTAATAGAGTAGGGGGAAGACTTAGCAGCCATTTGAGAGCTGATCCAGTAAGAGTGGATCCGAATCCTTTGCACAGGCATGCTTCCTTTAACCTTTCTGGGATTGGATTGATCTCCATCCTCTCCCTGTATTGTGCTATGTGTTCTTCAGGATCCGTCGAACCATCATACAGCTTCATTGTTGGCACATGGAACCTCTTGGGTATCTCAGCATCACAAATTGGTGGTGCAAAACGAGATATCTTGTGGCTCCCATCTGCAATCTCTGGGATAGGTTTGACCACTCCTGGAATACTTGATATCATATCCTTTAGCTTTTGCAATTCTCTAGCCATGGCATGATTGATACCTGGATCCTGCATAAGACCATGGTTAGTAGCATAAGAATTATTAAAAGTGTTACCTCCCATTGGATTCAGATTAGGAAGATTGGATGTTAATCCATATTGTTGGGGCTCTGGAATGATCGAGGGACCAGTTGAAGCATTGGTCTGCATTGGAATAAAATCTCCCTGATGGACATCTGAACTTCCTGTTTGCAAACTCTTCAAGGATCCTGGCATCTGGAAGGATCCATGAAACTGGGAGGATCCTGGAACAAAGGAGGATCCTTGAACCTGGGATGATCCTGGAACAAAGGAGGATCCTTGAACCTGGGATGATCCTGGAACAAAGGAGGATCCTTGAACCTGGGATGATCCTGGAACAAAGGAGGATCCTTAAACCTGCTGCGCTCCTGAATAACCTCCTGCATTCATGAAGGATCCTATATACTGCGGATAGGATCCTGCTGGCTGAAAATAGGAACCCGATGCCTGAGTCACTGTTGTTGTTCCGTAGTGCACTCCTTTTGGTCCACCCACATATTGAACGTCTGGAACCACCGATGGCTGAGAAGTAATCACCGGAGTATCAAAATTCAAAGATCTGGGTATCAGTGGGGAACGATCTTCTGCCGTTTTCTTCTGTTTCTTAATTTCGTCAATCTCCCGGAGGATCCTTTCGTTGGTCTTATCCTGCTCCTGTGCATGATTCCTCATCTGCAAAATCAAGGCATAGAGATCATTAGTAGTAGGATTAGTTGAAACAGAAGAAGTAGGTGGTTTTGAGAAAATGGGAGTTGGTTTCTTCGCAGCATTCTCAGTATTCTTCTGGGATCCAGAAGGTGGTGGAGGCAAAGGAGGAACGCCTTGTGAAGAAGTGAATGAGGGCATCAAGTTTGAAGCATTCTTCGCCGAGGAAGCCATTTGCTTGGTTGTAGTGAACTGCAATGAGCACAGAAATGCGTATCTTTCTAAGGACAAAGCACCAATTGCCCCACGGTGGGCGCCAAACTGTTTTGGTCAAAAAATCTGTTGAGGATATTGCAACCAAACTCTCTGTTACGGGGTATGATGCTAATAATGTAGAACAATGACAAGGATCACTTCAATGTAAATTGCACAAATGACACAAAGATTTGTACGGGGAAAAAGCCCTTGATCAAGAGTTGATCTCCGGCACAAAAAACCCCGGGTGATGGAAACTACCGATCACCAAGCTTAAATAAATGACAAAATGTTTACAACTTCGGATAGTAACGAGCTAGGTACAAGGATCACTATCGTGAAATGTGTAAAAGTGAGTAAAAATGAATGAATGTTCGTCGAGAGCTTCAAGTGTACGAGTATGAGAGTGTGTGTAGCTGAGAAAATGACTAAGTGTTCTAATTCTAGCTCGTTACCCCTTTTAAAATAGAAGTTAACTACAATAACTAACTATCCGATTTTCGTGCCAAGCTCCCACGTTCTCCACAACGTCCATTTCTGGTCAATCGTGTGCGAAATACTCGTGGAATATTCCTTGTTACCGTTGCCAAGACCAAGTCACGTTTATTATTCCTGCGAAGTAATACAAAAATCAAATAAACAATCGTCAGTAAGAGGATCCTTAAAGTGATCCATGATCCTGATCCTGAAGCTCTTCTGAGGATCACCACCTGTCACAGAAGTAAGGATCATTAATTAGGATAACGAATAAGGATCACTAATTGTTAAAAAATCCTCCCCTAACAGAAACCAACTCCAATTTTCTCCAAACCTCCAACTTCTTCTGCTTCTTACACTCCCACTACTAGTGACATGTTTACTTTGATTTTGCAGATGAAGGATCATATACAGCAACAGGATAAGACCAATGAAAGAATTCTCAAAGAAATCGGAGATCTCAAGAAACAAAAGAAAACGGCAGAGGATCATTCCCCACTGGTGCCCAAATCTTTGAATTTTGATACTCCGGTGATTACTTCTCAGCCATCAGTGGTTCCAGATGTTCAATATGTGGGTGGACCAAAAGGAGTGCACTACGGAACAACAACAGTGACTCAGGCATCGGGTTCCTATTTCCAGCCAGCAGGATCCTATCCTCAGTATATAGGATCCTTCATGAATTCAGGAGGTTACTCAGGAGCGCAGCAGATTCAAGGATTTTCCCTTGTTCCAGGATCATCCCAGGTTCAAGGATCCTCCGTTGTTCCAAGATCATCCCAGGTTCAAGGATCCTCCTTTGTTCCAGGATCATTCCAGGTTCAAGGATCTTCCTTTGTTCCAGGATCATCCCAGGTTCAAGGATCCTCTTTTGTTCCAGGGTCATCCCAGGTTCAAGGATCCTCTTTTGTTCCAGGGTCATCCCAGGTTCAAGGATCCTCTTTTGTTCCAGGATCATCCCAGGTTCAAGGATCCTCCCTTGTTCCAGGATCATCTCAGTTTCAGGGATCCTTCCAGATGCCAGGATCCTTGAGGAGTTTGCAAACAGGAAGTTCAGATGTCCATCAGGGAGATTTTATTCCAATGCAGACCATTGCTTCTACTGGTCCTTCGATCATTCCAGAGCCCCAACAATATGGATTAACATCCATTCTTCCTAATTTGAATCCAATGGGAGGTAACACTTTTAATAATTTCTATGCTACTAACCATGGCCTTATGCAGGATCCAGGTATCAATCATGCCATGGCCAGAGAATTGCAAAAGTTGAAGGATATGATATCAAGTGTTCCAGGAGTGGTCAAACCTATCCCAGAGATTGCAGATGGGAGCCACAGGATATCTCGTTTTGCACCACCGATCTGTGATGCTGAGATACCCAAGAGGTTCCATGTTCCAACTATGAAGCTGTATGATGGTTCGACGGATCCTGAAGAACACATAGCACAATACAGGGAGAGGATGGAGATCAATCCAATCCCAGAAAGGTTAAAGGAAGCATGCCTGTGCAAAGGATTCGGATCCACTCTTACTGGATCAGCTCTCAAATGGCTGCTAAGTCTTCCTCCTTACTCTATTACTTCATTTGCTAATCTAGTTAATTTGTTTAATAGCCAGTTCTCATGCAGTAGGAAATTTGAACGATTAACTAGTGATCTATATAGGATAACCCAGGGTCATAATGAATCATTAAGGGATTACATTACCAAATTCAGTAAAGAATCCTTAGACATTCCCAACTTGGATATAGCCACGGCTGTTGAGGCCTTTAAAATGGGATTGCTTAGGGATTCGTCGTTCTATGATGATCTTGTTATGACAACATGCAGGAACTTAGATGAGGTAAGAACCCAGGCACTTAGGTTCATTCGGCTAGAGGATGACAAGAGGATCCAGGAGAGGTTAGCAGGATCCTCAAAGCAAGATAAGCAAGGATCCTCATTCAGGAACAACAAGTTCAGATCCTACAACAGATCTGATAACCAGAACGTGCATGCTGTTGATCAAGAAGAGGATGATGAGGATTATCCTCCAATTTCTGAATATTGTTTTTCTGTTGATAACAATGAACTAATCCTTGCGATGCAGAATCTAGGTGATAAAGCTAGATGGCCCAGAAAAAATGATAGGCCAGCTGCAACTAAGGATAAATCAAAGTGGTGTGCATACCATGAAGATTTGGGGCATCTCACAGAAGAATGCATTGCACTGAGAAAGGAAATTGGATACTTATTGAGCAAGGGGCATCTAAAAGAATTGTTGGGAAGAAAAAAGTCAAGGACTCAGGATCCTGAAAGGATCCCTGAGAAGGCTCCAGCCCCTCCAACAGATGCACAAGTAATAAACTTTATTTCTGGAGGATCAGACATGCAAAGGAAACTAAAATGGATAATGGAGAAAGACCCGTTCGAACATCAAGTGTCTCCGAAGGAAAAGTCATAACCTTTGATGAGGATGATCGTGTTGATATCCAGGATCCTCATCACGATGGTTTAGTTATTACTCTTTTCATTTCTAACCATTTTGTCCGCAGGATCCTTATAGACGGAGGAAGTTCAGTGAACATTATCCAGCTTGATGTTCTAAAGAAGTGGGTATCCCTGAATCAGATATCATACCAAGATCCTCCGTGCTCGTGGGATTTAGTGGCGAAACTAAGAATACCCTGGGGGACATTAAACTCCCAATATACATCGAAGGCCTACACTCATATCAAAAATTTTGTGTTATTGACTGTTTATCTTGTTGTAATTTTATCCTTGGCAGGCCCTGGATACACGATATGAAGGCAGTCCCATCTACCTACCATCAATGTGTGAAGCTCCCTAGTCCTTGGGGAATTGTGAAGATTGATAGTGATCAGCAGGAGGCTAAGAATTGCTATACTTCATCGATGAAACCAGCCTCGAAGTCAAGGGAGCAATAGCAATCAAAGTATCCTCCAAGGGATATCTTGGAGGCAAGAGAGCAGGATGTGGTAGAAGTCCTCATGGATCCTGATGATCCTGAATCCAAAATCTATATCGGATCAGGGATCCTTGGCGATATGAAGGAAGACCTTACATCCTTCCTCAAAAGGAGAAAGACTACCTTGGCATGGAAACACAAAGACATGACTGGTATATACTGCTATATTGCTATGCCGTTCGGACTAAGAAATGCAGGTGCAACATATCAAAGGCTGGTGAATATGATGTTCAAGGATCAGATTGGACAAACTATGGAGGTTTACATAGAGGATATGGTGGTAAAATCAATAAAGGCTGAGGATCACCTAAGAGACTTGGAGGAAGCATTCAATATCCTTGATAAATATAATATGAAGCTTAATCCTTCAAAATGTCACTTTGGTGTTAAAGCAGGTAAATTCTTAGGGTATATGGTGACAAAGAGAGGCATTGAAGCTAGCCCGGAACAAATCAAAGAAATAGTGAACATCAAATCTCCGGCCAATGCTAAGGATGTTCAAAGGCTAACAGGCAGGATAGCAGCTTTGAACAGATTCATATCCAAATCCTCAGAGAAGTGCAAAGAATTCTATGATATCCTAAGGAAGAACAAGAAATTTGAGTGGACGGAGAAGCATGAAAATGCCTTAAGAGCTCTCAAAGATTACCTATCCTCAGCCCCGACCTTGATGAAACCAGAAAAAGGCGATGTGCTATCCTTATATCTTGCAGTATCCTCGAAAGCAGTAAGTGCGGTCCTTGTTAAGGATCACGAAGGTACACAACATCCTGTCTATTATGTAAGTAAAAGTTTACTTGATGCCGAATCCAGGTATTCACACCTTGAAAAGCTTATTCTTGCATTAATTATGGCATCCACTAAGTTGAGACATTATTTTGAAACTCATGTTATTGTTGTTAAAACTAATTTCCCAATTAAGAATGTCCTCAGGAAACCAGAGATGTCAGGAAGGATGGCTAAGTGGGCAGTGAAGCTAAGTGCATATGATATAAGATATGAGCCTAGGACAGCCATCAAATCCCAAGCATTAGCTGACTTTGTGGCTGATTTCAGTAGTGATTTACAAAAAGAAGCTGAGTTAGAAGTCCAGCAGCTAGAGGAGACCAAGGATCCTTGGATACTCTATATTGATGGATCCTCAAATGTCAAAGGCACAAGGCTTGGAATACTACTAAAATCGCCACAGGGGACATAATACCCCACTCTATAGCTTGTGAGTTCCAAACCACTAACAATGAGGCTGAATATGAAGCCTTAATTGCTGGTTTGCAAATTGCAAAGCATATGGGGATCAGGTATCTTGAGGTACATGTAGATTCATTGTTAATTACAAACCACTTTAATGGATCCTATGCTGTTAAAGGTGAAAAGCTAACCAAATATTTAGAGATAGTAAAAAATTTGGCACTCTCTTTTGTTTCCTTTAGTTTGACACAGGTACCAAGGGAAGAAAATACAGAAGCTGATGCATTGGCTAACTTAGGATCATCTTTGAAGATCCCTGAGGATATCAAGATCCCTATTATCCATATCCTGACCCCGGCTATTGAGGATCATGTGGCTATGGAGATAGGAAATAATTCTGCAATTATCCCTAGTGAGCAATCCCATTCAGGATCAGGATCATGGATCTCACCAATCATGAGATACTTACAACATGGAGAGATTCCTACAGGAGAAAACCCTAGGGCTTTCAAAATTAAGGTATCTCAATTCACAATTTTAAATAATATGTTGTATAGACGATCTCTTGCAGGACCATACTTGAGATGCATCGAGGATCCTGAAATCCAAGAAGTTTTAAAAGACTTCCATGAAGGAGATTGTGGAAACCACACTGGGGGCAGGGCATTATTCTCAAGGATCCTGAGGACAGGATACTACTGGCCAACCATGAAGAGAGATGCTGTGGAGTATGCTAAGAGATGTGATCCTTTTCAGAGGCACAGCAATATCCTTCATCAACCAGCTGAATTATTGCATCCTATATCCTCCTCTTGGCCATTTATGAGATGGGGTATGGATATAGTTGGTAAGCTCCCTAAGGCACCTGGTGGAAAAGTATTCATGCTTGCTATGACTGATTACTTCTCCAAGTGGATAGAGGCTGAAGCTTTTGCCCAAGTCAGAGAAAAGGAAGTTATATCCTTCATTAAAAGAAATATTATAACTAGATTTGGAATTCCTTCTGAAATTATATGTGATAATGGTTCCCAATTAATTGGGGGCAGAACCACTAACTTTTGTGACAGTTGGGGGATTAAGATGATAACATCAACACCAGTCCACCCACAAGCTAATGGTCAAGCAGAATCATCCAACAAGATCATCATCAATAATTTGAAGAAGAAGCTTGGATCCAAGAAAGGAAAATGGGCAGAAGAACTACCTTATGTGCTTTGGGCTGATAGGACAACCCCTAAGAATGTTACTGGTCAAACACCATTCTCTTTGGTATTTGGGGCAGAATCAGTGATCCCAACAGAAATGGTGGTTCCAACTGCTAGAACAAGTACTCGTGATCCTGAAGAAAATGATGAGAACTTGGCTCAAGACCTGGATACTATTGAAGAAATCAGGGATATGGCTAGGATAAGGATGGCCAGTTATCAACAAAGAATGGCTGGTGCTTACAACAAAAATGTCAGGATCAGGAAGTTTCAAGTTGGAGATATGGTATTAAGGAAAGCATTTCAGAATACCACCAATCATGCTGATGGAAAATTGGCTCCAAAATGGGAAGGCCCTTATTTGATTGAAGCTGAAGCAGGAAATGCGGCATATAGATTGCTAACCATGGAAGGTGATTTGCTACCAAGAGCTTGGAATGCTGTCCACTTGAAGAAATATTTCATGTGAGCAGGATCCTCATAGCACAGACGATCCTTACGTTAGGGATATCCTTAAAGGATCCTTAAAGTATCGGTGATCCTTACTTTGGTAATATCCTAATCTTGAACTATTTCATTTCTTTATTTTCTCATATAAGGATAAGGGTCATGTATCCTTTATCCATCTCTCACGTGATTTTAAGTTTTGAAAGTTCAGGAATCCTTAGCAAAGTATTGGTTATCTGCAGAAGCAATCCGTCCTTTGGGTTTAACCCCAGTTATTTGGGCTTGACCCTAGTTCCGCCTGTAGCGCATGATGATCCTGGTATAGTTCAAGGCAGTGGGACCAGTACTCGCTTTAGGGGCTGATAATTCCATTGTGCTGGCTATACCTAGGATCCTACGTATAATGGTAGACGTACCATACATCCGTTCCTAAGGTTTCTAACGTTTTCATGTTAGCTAAGGTTTTGACATTTTCGTGTCACTAAGTTTGGATAGTCGCCAGTTAGGGCCATACTCCAGTTTACATACGATCCTTGGGCTTGTCCCCAGTTATCCTTGGGCTTGTCCCCAGTTATCCTTGGGCTTGTCCCCAGTTGCTAACTCTTATCTTATATTGGCTTAGTCCCAAGTTATGATCTATTTCAGGTCCTTGAAGATAAGCAACTAGGGATCCTTGGTCCTTACTTCTCTCTAAGGTTTATCTTATAGTTATCCTTATTATGGTTAGGATCCTAACTTGGATCCTCAGGTATGATCCTTAACTATTTTTAATTCTATTCATTATTTATTTGAATAACCCTTAAAATTTGAAAACTAGACTTGTGATCCTTAAAATATATTGCTTTTTGGGATTCTTTAACTATAGGATATTTGATCGTGGTTCATGTCCTAAACATTTTCAATCTGACTTATTCAAAATTGTTTATTCAATAAATGTGCATCAAAACAAAGGAGAATTAAAGAAACAAAAGGATAACAACACAAGATAAGCGACAAAAGGTAAAGATTTTATTTATTAACAAAAGACTAACCCTTAAAAGGTTGTCAAAATTACCTACCCCGAGCATCTACCAGCAAAACGTGGCCCGTCCGCTAGGGTAGGTAAAGGGTGTCCATGATAATAAGTTCAAAGTAGTGCAGGAATATAAAGGCGGCAGGATCACAATGGCTTCATCCCCCAAACAGAGGATCCCTCCACCATTTGCAATCCTGCCTATTGTCCAAAGGATCATACATGATCCTTAATCCTAAAAACTATTGTTCAGTACAAACCATCAAATTGTTCAAACAAAACAACCATCAAACTAAAAAAAATTGGGCTCCGGCTATGTCTAGAAGTTTCCATCATCGCCCAATCATGCAGCCTAAACTTTCCCAGCATCACCACCTCCGGCTCCACTTGCTTCACCACCTTCACCCTTGCCTCCAGCCTCAATCGCCAAAACTTCCTCAGTCTCCTCATCATCTTCAAGATCAGCCAACCTTGCTTTCCAGCCTTCAACATCCCAGCTGCTTTTGTCAAAGTTAGGATCTTGAGCTTCCTGGGCCATCTTCAGTTTTGTCTGATACATTGTGATGGCAGCAGAGACCTTTGCACCTTCTATGAGATCATGCTTTTCATAGTCAAGGTCAATCAGGAGTTTAGCCGTCTTAGTCTTGGCATCTTGGAGTTCCTTCTGAAGATCAGCAATTTTGAGGTCCTTAAGCACTGCAACCTGTTGGAGGTCAGCAATCTTCTTGTCCTGCTCCTCGACGTTCCCCACATAGTCCTCAATCTCAACGAATTTCTGCAAAAGAGATAAAAGATAAGGTCAGGACCAAGTGATCCTCAAATCAGCAGGATATGTCAGCAGGATATGCCAGCAGGATATACAGGTAGATACAATGATCCTTACATCATTGAAGTACTCGAGGAATTGGTGACGGATCAGAGGCAGACCCTGCAAATCCTCAGCCTCGGAGGTCTTTCTCTTTTTGCCACCCCTTCCTTTAGTGGGTGCCTTGGGAATGGAGATGCTAGGACTAGTAGTGGACCTTTTCTTCCTGGGTCTAACAGAATCAAGGTCAGCCGTGTCGAATTGAGAAGCAGGCTTGGTGGATTTTCCAACACCTACACAACCAAAACAAGATAAGTATCTTCACTTAACTTATATTTCACTATTTATTTAAATTTTAAACAAAGATACTTACTTGACATCGTGACAGAGCCTGAGGATACCTCCTGAGAATCTTGGGTTGTTGTCTTGAAAGTTCTTGCTTCAGGATCAAGTTTCTTGAAAGCGATGAGTCTCTCTTTAGCAGCAGGAGACAATCTGAGGTGTGAGACGGTGATAGCTGCATAACAAGAAAGCAAAAATATAAGTGATCCTTACATCAAAAGAAAGTTTCTGGTGATCCTTCTCAGGATCCTCCACCCTACCATGGGTAGCCCATTTCTTGGGTAGATCCTTTCCATCCTCAATAGAATCTCTCTTGACGAAAAAGAAACGCCGCTTCCAATTAGCATCGTTCTTGGTGGCTTTGAAGATCGGGTGTTCCTCACCAGGCTTACGTTTAAACAAATAACGATGAGAACCAAAGGTAGTAATGTGACAACCCTCAATTTACATGTACCGTACAATTTATTTAATAATAATTTAAGTGCTTGGTGACTGTGTTGAAATATTTAACTGCTCTCTGATTACTGAACTATACTTACATGAGCATGTTAACATACTGGTAGTATACAGAAAAGTCACTAGATGGTCCGGTATATTTTCCTATGTGTTAGAAATTTATTTCGTTACAAAAATATATAAATAAGACACTTTACGGTACAATTAAACACTTTAACGGAACAGTATCCGACCGAACAACCGGACATTACCCGGGACACCAAATATTTGTCAAACACGTTATTTTATTATTCATGGCTAGTCATGATCCCCGTATGCCATAACACCCGCTAAAAATAAACAATCTAACATATACCATCCAACACTTGAGTTCTAACTTGTAGTTGCACTTTAGTTGAAATTTTGCAATTATACCCCCCCCCCCCCCCAACCGAAAATCAGCCATAGGTGGACCCACACCATCCCCAACATATCTTCCATAATATTTGTAACATACTTTGAAGTGATTGTTACTTGTGTAAGTATCTAAAAAATGCAAGAATGATTATAAAGGCATGGCACATGATCTACTCCATCATTCTCAAAGATTTCACTCAACTCATTTCACTCTCTCTCCCTCTTGATCGGCTGCCCAAACCAAACACACCATCACCACCTTAAACATCATCATCTTCTTCATTACATAGTCCATTCAAGCTTAGTATTCATCCATGGAAGGTGCATCTTGAAGAACCATCATAAGAGCATTGTTCTAGTCCTTCTCACCATCATTTTCACACAAGATTCTTCCCTAGCTAGAGGCTAGTAGTAAGTTCCTTGCATTTGATCTCATCTTGTTCGAAATTTATGGCATATAGCATGGTGTATTGTTGTTTAAATTACTAGATTACAAGAACACTAGAAAAATGTGTAACATGAGTTATGAACATAAAAGCTACATAAAAGTTTACTTGTGGCTGAATTATGAAGCGGAATCTTGTTGGTTTGAGGGTTGGTTAAATCATACTTGATGTTTGATTGTTGGTTTCTTGTTAAATCCATTGTTCGGACACTCGTTGATACGATTTAGTAATGTTTAAACCGCGAAACAACTTGCTGATGTACTTTTCCAGCCGCCTTCAACAGGCTGTAAACGGACTTTAAAAACTCGAAAAACGGAATTTCAAAAGCCTAAATCGTGTCATTTCGAAAAACGAAGAAAATGGCGCTGGAATCGTATTTTTCTGATGTCGGTTACTATTTTAAAAATCTGTTTTCGTGACAGCAGCTAAGGCTGTTTGTTACTGCAGTAAAATGGGTCTTACGTTTTCAGTCACAACTTAAAACCTGAACCGAACCAGCCCCTGAAACTTTTATCAAAGATGGTCACGGATGTATTTGTGACCCTCGAACTGGAAATTTGATAAACGGACTTCCGAGGAATTTTAGACGAATTATTCCGTAAACTGTGATCAGAATGTGACAAATCTGGTCACAGTTCGGTAAACGATTTTCTATAAAATTTTGGTAATGAACTGGGCCCCGATATTTTTACACAATAGAATGTGGAACGTTTAAGACATCCTGTAAAAATTTGGGAATTTTTGGAATAATTTAACTATTTTATTTAAATGTCCGAAAACATCCGGTTTCGAATATTAATGCTGAATTGACATAAGTTGTGACTTGCGTGTCTAAATGTCGAGTATGCTATCGGTGAATTATCTAACATGTTATATGTGTTACGTGCAATATCGTATGTTTGTTTATGAGTGGGGAATGGATGGGAAGTTTATATGGGCATAAATCGTTAAAGTGTGTACCTGTTATGTGGACGAAGTAATGTGCAAATAAACCATACGTAGGATACGTGTTATGCATGAGAAACTGATTGTTATCCGTACCTTATTAGGACGTGATTGACCGACCTTGACTGTTAACTATATTTGAGAACCTAACCGAGCAAACCGAGGTGAGTTCACACTCTTTCTAAGGCATGGGATTCCCAGGGGTTGGGAATGGGATTAAATAACTACTTGTACTATCATTACTATTAAACTACTTTTTACTGTCCTCGGATTGAAGGGCACGTACGTAAAACCTACGTACACTCATACTTACTACTGTCCTCGGATTGAAGGGCACGTACGTAAAACCTACGTACACGATCATAAGACCATCAACTCTATCACTTTAAGTCCCTCAATTATCGACTTAATCGCCGAGGCCTATGGCGAGCGGGTCATTAGTTAATAGCGCTATTAGGTTTAACAAACCTCACACCGTGCCAGTCGGACGGGCGTGTACTAATGGACTATGGGCAAAAGGTCAATGCTAATAGACATTGACTTAGGGCACCTCTTATATTTTCGTAGCAGTCGATACGCGTGGTTTTTGAAACACATGGCAAAAGGTCAATGCTGATAGACATTGCCTTACAGGTCGCTAAACATTTGGAGCTTGCACGAGGAAAGAGTCGTTGTGGTGTGTGGACGGTTATGTCCAGTGTTTAATGTTTAAAACATTATGAACTTATTAAACCTAAGTGTTGGACTTTAAACTTATGAACTGCGAACTTATGATTTGAACCTTACGTTTATGCTTCCGCTGTCTAAATTAAAAACTTGGTTAACTAGCTTTTGGTCACCAATCGTATTGTGGTTGCCTCTATTTACTTAAGTATGTTGTTCGGTATGATTGGTGGCTCGATCCTGGTCACGTCACGCCTCCAAGCGGTGATACCCCGCATGGTGGATTTAGGGGTGTGATAGATTGGTATCAGAGCCATTGGTTATAGTGAACTTGGTTTTAAAAAGGGAAAAGCTTTTTGATAAAACCAGACTATAACCTGTACAGTGCTCAACGATCCACAACGACGCTTCGCTCCACGTGCAAGACTCGACACCATAAGTGGTATGATTTATGTTATATTGTCGGTTAGATAGTTCTCACTGTGCATTAGATAATGTGGTAATTGCTATTTGAACCTTGCGTGCTTACTCTCCACTATCGTCCCACACTTACGCACTTTCGCGACACTTTTCTCACCTACGTTATTTCGTTGTGAAGATCATGGGTGGACGTTTGAACCTAACTCAAGCCCAGCTAACGGCTTTGATCAACGAACGAGTTGCTGAGGCACTCGCAGCTGTTCCTGCAGGAGGTATAACCTGCCATATCAACTCACCTTAGGATGTTTAGATCCTACCTTCGCAAACCAACCCTTGAGCTTAATCTTGTCTTTTATTCTCGTGCAACAGGTCAACATGCTCAAACTCCTGTATGCACGTTCAAGACGTTCATGGACTGCCGACCTACCACTTTCAGTGGCACCGAAGGAGCAGTGGGCCTTCTTCACTGGTTTGAAAAGCTTGAGTCAGTTTTCGAAATGTGCGAATGCCCCGAAGACCGTAGGGTGAAATATGCTACCGGAACACTTGAAGGAGCTGCGTTAACCTGGTGGAAGGCGCAAGTTCAACTACTAGGACTGGCAGTTGCTAATGCCACACCCTGGAATGGTTTTAAGGAGCTGATCAAGGAGGAGTACTGTAGTCGGGATGACATCCACAAGCTAGAAGTGGAATTTTACCATCTAAAGATGATGGGGTCTGAGATTGAAGCGTATACTAAGAGGTCAAACGAACTGGCCATCCTGTGTCCAACTATGGTGGACCCTCCCATCAAACGAATCGAGCTGTACCTTAATGGCCTTGTACCAGAGATTCAAAGTCACGTGACTTCAGCCAATATGGGTACCATTCAGCAAATTATCAAGTTGGCTCATCGTCTCACCGACCAGGCGGTGGAGCAAAACAGGCTACCCAAACGTATCAGTGCCACAACTACTTCTGATGTACTTACCGACAACAAGCGAAAATGGGATGGAAACTCCAGTAAGGGTTCTGCTTCGGGTCAGTCTCAGCAGCGAAGGACTGACGACTACCAGAGTCCGGGTCAACAATCCTCCGGTAATCAAGGACAGGGTGGGTATCGAGGAAACCACCCAAAGTGCAACAAATGTAACAGACACCATAGTGGTCAGTGCAACAAAGGTCGTTGTCAGAGATGTCATAAGTTGGGTCATGAAGCTAAGGATTGCAGGAGCCCGCGTCCTGCAAATCAGAATCGCCAACAACAACAACAAACTCCACAGAATCACCATCAGCAGCAGCAGGGAAATAAAGGATGCTTTCAGTGTGGCGCTGAAGGCCACTTTAAGAGGAACTGCCCCCAGCTGAACCAAAACCAGAACAATAACCAAAGAAACGGGAACCACAATGGAAACAACAACGGAGGCAACAATGGAGGTAACAATAATGGCAATGGCGCCCAAGGTCGTGCTTTCGTGATTGGTCAGGGAGAAGCAAGGAACGATCCCAACGTTGTGATGGGTAAGTTTCTTCTGGATGACTTCTTTGTTACTGTTTTATTCGATTCGGGTGCCGATACTAGTTATGTGTCCGTAAAAGTTAGCCAAATGCTTAAGCGCACTCCAACACTTTTGAACACCAAACACGCGGTAGAGCTAGCAAATGGTAAAAGTCTTGAAGCCACACACGTAGTTAAAGGTTGTAACCTCGTCTTAGCCGGTCAGACTTTCTCTATCGATCTTATTCCTATCACACTGGGTAGTTTCGACGTCGTTATTGGGATGGATTGGCTATCTCATCATCAAGCGGAGATTGTTTGCAAGGAGAAAATCATCCGCATTCCTCATTCTGGTGAAGAACCTCTCATGATTCGTGGCGACAAGAGTGGTGCTGTCGAAGGCATCATCTCTTTCCTTAAGGCCCAGAAGTGTTTGCGAAAGGGCCACACTGCCATTCTAGCACTCGTTACCGACACATCAACAGAAGAGAAGAGAATTGAAGACATCCCTGTTGTACGCGATTTTCCTGAGGTATTCCCTGAGGAATTACCTGGTCTTCCTCCTCACCGCCAGGTTGAATTTCAAATCGAGCTAGCTCCTGGAGCAGCACCAGTAGCTCGAGCACCATATCGTCTAGCTCCATCAGAACTCGAAGAACTGTCCACACAACTACAAGAACTCTTGGAAAAGGGTTTTATTCGTCCTAGCTCTTCGCCCTGGGGAGCTCCAGTCTTGTTCGTAAAGAAGAAAGATGGTACCTTTAGAATGTGTATTGACTACCGCGAACTCAACAAGGTGACTGTGAAGAATCGTTATCCTCTTCCACGTATTGACGACTTGTTCGACCAGTTGCAAGGGTCAAGCTATTACTACAAGATTGATTTGAGATCGGGATACCATCAGCTGAGAGTCCGAGATGAGGACGTCTCCAAAACAGCATTCAGAACTCGTTACGGCCATTACGAGTTTCTGGTTATGCCATTCGGGCTGACGAATGCACCAGCGGTCTTCATGGATCTCATGAACCGAGTGTGCAAGCCTTACCTGGATAAGTTCGTTATTGTGTTCATCGACGATATCCTGATCTATTCTAAGAGTCAGGAGGAACACGAGCAGCATCTACGACTTATGTTGGAACTTCTTCGAAAAGAACAGTTGTATGCCAAGTTTTCGAAATGTGACTTCTGGCTTCGCGAAGTCCACTTTCTAGGCCATGTGGTAAACAAGGATGGGATTCATGTTGATCCATCCAAGGTTGACTCAATCAAGAACTGGCCTGCACCCCGTACACCAAAAGAAATCAACCAATTCTTGGGTTTGGCAGGATATTACAGAAGGTTTATCAAAGACTTCTCCAAGATTGCGCAACCTCTCACTTCACTAACTCAGAAGAGTGTCATCTATCGTTGGGGTGATGCACAAGAGTCCGCATTTCAACATCTAAAGGATAGACTTTGTAGCGCGCCTATCCTCTCATTGCCCGAAGGCACCGATGATTTCGTGGTTTATTGCGACGCTTCCATCCAAGGACTTGGTTACGTATTGATGCAACGTGACAAGGTCATTGCCTACGCATCGCGCCAACTCAAGGTTCACGAAAGAAATTACACTACTCACGATCTGGAGCTGGGAGCAGTTGTATTCGCGCTTAAGATATGGAGACATTACCTGTATGGTACCAAGTGCACCATTTACACCGATCACAGGAGTCTCGAGCATATCTTCAAGCAAAAGGAGTTAAACATGCGTCAACACCGATGGGTTGAGCTCTTGAACGATTACGAATGCGCGATCAGGTACCATCTGGGCAAAGCCAATGTGGTGGCAGACGCCCTCAGTCGAAAGGATACCATACCTAGGCGTGTACGTGCTTTGCAGCTTACCATCCAATCCAACCTTCCCGCTCAGATTCGCGATGCCCAGGTCGAAGCATTGAAAGCAGAAAACATCAGGGCTGAATCCCTACGAGGATCGAGGCAACGGCTAGAACAAAAGGAAGACGGCGCCTACTATGTAACAGGGCATATTTGGGTACCACTCTATGGCAACTTACGCGAGCTTGTGATGGATGAAGCACATAAGTCTCGTTATTCAGTACATCCTGGTTCGGATAAGATGTACCACGACTTAAAGACCACATACTGGTGGCCGGGCATGAGAGCCCACATAGCAACCTACGTCAGCAAGTGCTTGACTTGTGCGAGAGTCTAGTCTGAATATCAGAAACCATCAGGCCTACTTCAACAACCGGAGATCCCGAAATGGAAATGGGAGCAAATTTCCATGGATTTCGTTACCGGCCTGCCCAGATCTCAACGCGGAAACGATACCATTTGGGTGATCGTAGATCGACTAACCAAGTCTGCACATTTTCTGGCTATCAAAGAAACGGATAAGTTTTCTACTCTTGCAGACATTTACCTAAAGGAAGTGGTATCGAAGCACGGAGTGCCAACCACTATTATATCTGATCGTGACGCACGTTTTACTTCTGAACTGTGGCAAGCAATGCACAAGTCCTTTGGCTCACGTTTAGATATGAGCACCGCTTATCACCCGCAGACGGATGGGCAATCTGAACGCACCATCCAAACCCTTGAAGACATGCTTAGGGCATGTGTAATCGATTTTGGTAATGGCTGGGAAAGGCACCTCCCGCTGGTGGAGTTTTCGTACAACAACAGCTACCACACTAGCATCCAAGCTGCTCCGTTTGAGGCATTGTACGGACGCAAATGCCGATCACCTCTCTGTTGGGCAGAAGTTGGTGACAGCCAAATCACTGGCCCGGAACTTGTGGTAGATACCACCGAGAAAATTGCTCAGATACGACAGCGAATGGCGGCAGCTCGTGACCGTCAGAAAAGCTATGCTGATAAGAGAAGAAAACCACTCGAGTTCCAGGTTGGGGATCGAGTGCTACTCAAAGTCTCACCTTGGAAAGGTGTAGTCCGCTTTGGCAAACGAGGCAAACTCAATCCGCGTTATGTCGGACCATTCGAAGTCATTGAGAAAATTGGCAAAGTCGCCTACAGGTTGGATCTACCTGAATAACTCAGCGGAGTTCACAATGTTTTCCATGTGTCGAATCTGAAGAAGTGTCTGTCAGATGAGACCCTCATATTTCCTCTGAAGGAACTCACTATCGACGACCAGCTACGATTCGTCGAGGAACCAGTAGAGATTACAGATCAAGATGTTAAGATCCTCAAGCATACCAGGATACCTCTGGTCCGAGTTCGTTGGAATGCTCGTCGTGGCCCAGAGTATACCTGGGAACGAGAAGACCAAATGAAACTCAAGTATCCCCAACTGTTTAAGAAAAACGCAACCACTACTAAGGCTGAAGCTACTGCAGAATTTCGGGACGAAATTCCAAATCAACAGGGGGATGATGTGACACCCCAGGAAAAATCAGGAAAACAACGCAACTTAACTAGCTTCCTCAGTAACCACGCGCTAAATTTCGAGACGAAATTCTCTTAACAGGGGGAGAATGTCACAACCCTCAATTTACATGTATTCCGTACAATTTATTTAATAATAATTTAAGTGCTTGGTGACTGTGTTGAAATATTTAACTGCTCTCTGATTACTGAACTATACTTACATGAGCATGTTAACATACTGGTAGTATACAGAAAAGTCACTAGATGGTCCGGTATATTTTCCTATGTGTTAGAAATTTATTTCGTTACAAAAATATATAAATAAGACACTTTACGGTACAATTAAACACTTTAACGGAACAGTATCCGACTGAACAACCGGACATTACCCGGGACACCAAATATTTGTCAAACACGTTATTTTATTATTCATGGCTAGTCATGATCCCCGTATGCCATAACACCCGCTAAAAATAAACAATCTAACATATACCATCCAACACTTGAGTTCTAACTTATAGTTGCACTTTAGTTGAAATTTTGCAATTATACCCCCCCCCCCCAACCGAAAATCAGCCATAGGTGGACCCACACCATCCCCAACATATCTTCCATAATATTTGTAACATACTTTGAAGTGATTGTTACTTGTGTAAGTATCTAAAAAATGCAAGAATGATTATAAAGGCATGGCACATGATCTACTCCATCATTCTCAAAGATTTCACTCAACTCATTTCACTCTCTCTCCCTCTTGATCGGCTGCCCAAACCAAACACACCATCACCACCTTAAACATCATCATCTTCTTCATTACATAGTCCATTCAAGCTTAGTATTCATCCATGGAAGGTGCATCTTGAAGAACCATCATAAGAGCATTGTTCTAGTCCTTCTCACCATCATTTTCTCTTCATTTTCACACAAGATTCTTCCCTAGCTAGAGGCTAGTAGTAAGTTCCTTGCATTTGATCTCATCTTGTTCGAAATTTATGGCATATAGCATGGTGTATTGTTGTTTAAATTACTAGATTACAAGAACACTAGAAAAATGTGTAACATGAGTTATGAACATAAAAGCTACATAAAAGTTTACTTGTGGCTGAATTATGAAGCGGAATCTTGTTGGTTTGAGGGTTGGTTAAATCATACTTGATGTTTGATTGTTGGTTTCTTGTTAAATCCATTGTTCGGACACTCGTTGATACGATTTAGTAATGTTTAAACCGCGAAACAACTTGCTGATGTACTTTTCCAGCCGCCTTCAACAGGCTGTAAACGGACTTTAAAAACTCGAAAAACGGAATTTCAAAAGCCTAAATCGTGTCATTTCGAAAAACGAAGAAAATGGCACTGGAATCGTATTTTTCTGATGTCGGTTACTATTTTAAAAATCTGTTTTCGTGACAGCAGCTAAGGCTGTTTGTTACTGCAGTAAAATGGGTCTTACGTTTTCAGTCACAACTTAAAACCTGAACCGAACCAGCCCCTGAAACTTTTATCAAAGATGGTCACGGATGTATTTGTGACCCTCGAACTGGAAATTTGATAAACGGACTTCCGAGGAATTTTAGACGAATTATTCCGTAAACTGTGATCAGAATGTGACAAATCTGGTCACAGTTCGGTAAACGATTTTCTATAAAATTTTGGTAATGAACTGGGCCCCGATATTTTTACACAATAGAATGTGGAACGTTTAAGACATCCTGTAAAAATTTGGGAATTTTTGGAATAATTTAACTATTTTATTTAAATGTCCGAAAACAGCCGGTTTCGAATATTAATGCTGAATTGACATAAGTTGTGACTTGCGTGTCTAAATGTCGAGTATGCTATCGGTGAATTATCTAACATGTTATATGTGTTACGTGCAATATCGTATGTTTGTTTATGAGTGGGGAATGGATGGGAAGTTTATATGGGCATAAATAGTTAAAGTGTGTACCTGTTATGTGGACGAAGTAATGTGCAAATAAACCATACGTAGGATACGTGTTATGCATGAGAAACTGATTGTTATCCGTACCTTATTAGGACGTGATTGACCGACCTTGACTGTTAACTATATTTGAGAACCTAACCGAGCAAACCGAGGTGAGTTCACACTCTTTCTAAGGCATGGGATTCCCAGGGGTTGGGAATGGGATTAAATAACTACTTGTACTATCATTACTATTAAACTACTTTTTACTGTCCTCGGATTGAAGGGCACGTACGTAAAACCTACGTACACTCATACTTACTACTGTCCTCGGATTGAAGGGAACGTACGTAAAACCTACTTACACGATCATAAGACCATCAACTCTATCACTTTAAGTCCCTCAATTATCGACTTAATCGCCGAGGCCTATGGCGAGCGGGTCATTAGTTAATAGCGCTATTAGGTTTAACAAACCTCACACCGTGCCAGTCGGACGGGCGTGTACTAATGGACTATGGGCAAAAGGTCAATGCTAATAGACATTGACTTAGGGCACCTCTTATATTTTCGTAGCAGTCGATACGCGTGGTTTTTGAAACACATGGCAAAAGGTCAATGCTGATAGACATTGCCTTACAGGTCGCTAAACATTTGGAGCTTGCACGAGGAAAGAGTCGTTGTGGTGTGCGGACGGTTATGTCCAGTGTTTAATGTTTAAAACATTATGAACTTATTAAACCTAAGTGTTGGACTTTAAACTTATGAACTGCGAACTTATGATTTGAACCTTACGTTTATGCTTCCGCTGTCTAAATTAAAAACTTGGTTAACTGGCTTTTGGTCACCAATCGTATTGTGGTTGCCTCTATTTACTTAAGTACGTTGTTCAGTATGATTGGTGGCTCGATCCTGGTCACGTCACGCCTCCAAGCGGTGATACCCCGCATGGTGCATTTAGGGGTGTGACAAGTAAGATCATACAGCTCTCCCAGCTCTGACATTCCTAGGTCTATCCCTTCCTGCTCGATGATCCTTTCAAGGGTATACAAAACCCTCCAAATCATCGGCATGGCTTGGATATAAGAGATGCCGGTTAGGGAAAAGAAAGATTGGGTGAAGGCTGGAAAAGGATATGTATAGCCTATGGTGAACGGAGTGACAGGAAAAGCAACCCACTTGTCGGAAATATGATCACTCAGGGCATTGGGATCAAAAGGTCTGAACTCGGTGTTCGCCGGGAAGCAGTGGCGGATCCTATCAATCTGTGCATCATTGAAACAGCAGCGTTCTTTTATGGAATCTTCGATGATCCCCTGGCTTTTCGGTGGGCTGTTTTTCGGGTGATCCTTAGCTGGGGAATTCCGGAGAAACATCTTTGATAGAATGGTGAAAAGAAACGGAAAACAGAGCAAGAGAAGGAAGAAGATGAAGAGAGAATACCTGTTTATCTTCGGAATGCAGTTATAAAGGGAGTCTCTCTGAAATTTTAAATGCATTTGATCCTATCTCTATCTCCTATTTATAATCATGATTGTCCAGGGTTGTCACTTCTGTGACGTCATGGTTGCAACAGATAGTTCTACAATAACGGCTATATTTACGATAGTTAGTTGCGGATAAGATCAGGAAAATATAATTCGCTTATTTAACATTTCACTCCTTATATTTTGGGGGCAATTGTTAGGGGAGGATTTTCTAACAATTAGTGATCCTTATTCGTTATCCTAATTAATGATCCTTACTTCTGTGACAGATAGTGATCCTCAGAAGAGCTTCAGGATCAGGATCATGGATCACTTTAAGGATCCTCATACTGACGATTGTTTGTTTGTGTTTTGTATTGCTTCGCAGGAGTAACAAGCTTGACTTGGTCTTGGCAACGTTACTATGGAATATTCCACGGGTATTTCGCACACGTTTGACTGGAAATGGACGTTGTGGAGAACGTGGGAGCTTGGCACAAAAGTCAGATAGTTAGTTATTGTAGCTAACTTCTATTTTAAAAGGGGTGACGAGCTAGAATTAGAACACTTAGCCATTTTCAGCTACACACACTCTCATACAATCGCATTCTTGAAGCTCTCGACGAACACTTATCAATTTTCACTCACTTTTACACATTTCACCATAGTGATCCTTGTACCTAGCTCGTTACTATCCGAAGTTGTAAACATTTATTGATTTATTTGAGCTTGGTGATCGGTAGTTTCCATCACCCGAGGTTTTTTGTGCCGGAGATCAACTCTTGATCAAGGGCTTTTTCCCCGTATAAATCCTTGTGTTGTTTGTGCAATTTACCTTGAAGTGATCCTTATCATTGTTCTACATTTAAAGCATCATACCCCATAACTAAGAGTTTGGTTGCATTATCCTCATTAGATTTTTTGACCAAAACATGTTCCATAACGCCTTTCTGATGGACCACTTTGATACTGGATGCCCGGAACTGCCGATTGTAGGGTAGTTACAACTGGAGTGTCAAAATTCAATGACCTTGGTATCAGAGGAGAGTGATCCTCCACTGATTTCTTCTGTTTCTTGATATCCCCAATCTCTTGGAGGATCCGTTCATTGGTTTTATCCTGCTCTTGTATGCGATCCCTCATCTGCAAAATCAGATTAAAAAGATCATTAGTAGTAGGATTAGTGGAAACAGAAGAAGTTGGTGGTTTTTAGAAAATGGGGGTTTGTCTCTTCGCAGCATTTTCAGCATTCTTCTGGGATCCAGAAGGTGGTGGAGGCAAAGGTGGAACGCCTTGTGAAGAACTGATTGCCGGCATAGAGCTTGATGTATTCTTTGTTGAGGAAGCCATTTGCTTGATTGTAATGAACCGAAATGATCACCAGAACAATAATTTCTCAAGAACAAAGCACCAATCGCCCCATGGTGGGCGCCAAACTGTTTTGGTCAAAAATCAAGCTAAGATAATTGTTAGGGGAGGATTTTCTAACAATTAGTGATCCTTATTCGTTATCCTAATTAATGATCCTTACTTCTGTGACAGATAGTGATCCTCAGAAGAGCTTCAGGATTAGGATCATGGATCACTTTAAGGATCCTCATACTGACGATTGTTTATTTGTGTTTTGTATTACTTCGCAGGAATAAAAAGCTTGACTTGGTCTTGGCAACGGTACTAAGGAATATTCCACGGACATTTCGCACACGATTGACCAAAAATGGACGTTGTGGAGAACGTGGGAGCTTGGCACAAAAGTCGGATAGTTAGTTATTGTAGTTAACTTCTATTTTAAAAGGGGTAACGAGCTAGAATTAGAACACTTAGCCATTTTCAGCTACACACACTCTCATACACTCGCATACTTGAAGCTCTCAACGAACATTCATTCGTTTTCACTTACTTTCACACATTTCACGATAGTGATCCTTGTACCTAGCTCGTTACTATCCGAAGTTGTAAACATTTATTCATTTATTTGAGCTTGGTGATCGGTAGTTTCCATCACCCGGGGTTTTTTGTGCCGGAGATCAAATCTTGATCAAGGGCTTTTTCCCCGTATAAATCCTTGTGTCAATTGTGCAATTTACATTGAAGTAATCCTTGTTATTGTTCTACATTATTAGCATCATACCCCATAACAGAGAGTTTGGTTGCAATATCCTCAACAGATTTTTTGACCAAAACAGTTTGGCGCCCACCGTCGGGCAATTGGTGCTTCGTCCTTAGAAAAATTCGCGTTTCTGTGCTCATTTCATTTCACTACAACCAAGCAAATGGCTTCCTCAGCGAAGAATGCTTCAAATTTGATACCCTCATTCACTTCTTCACAAGGCGTTCCCCCATTGCCTCCACCACCTTCTGGATCCCAGAAGAATGCTGAGAATGCTGCGAAGAAACCAACTCCCATTTTCTCAAAACCTCCAACTTCTTCTGCTTCCTACACTCCCACTACTAGTGACGTGTTTACTTTGATTTTGCAGATGAAGGATCGGATACGGCAGCAGGATAAGACCAATGAAAGGATTCTCAAAGAAATCGGAGATCTCAAGAAGCAAAAGACAACGGCAGAGGATCATTCCCCACTGGTGCCGAAATCCTTGAATTTTGATACTCCGGTGATTACTCCTCAGCCATCAGTAGCTCCAGACGTTCAATATGTGGGTGGACCGAAAGGAGTGCACTACGGAACAACAACAATGACCCAGGCATCAGGTTCATATTTCCAGCCAGCGGGATCCTATCCTCAGCATATGGGATCCCTCACGAATTCAGGAGGATATTCAGGAATGCAGCAGATTCAAGGATCCTCCTTTGTTCCAGAATCATCCCAGGTTCAAGGATCCTCCTTTGTTCCAGAATCATCCCAGGTTAAAGGATCCTCCTTTGTTCCAGGATCATCCCAGGTTCAAGGATCCTTCTTTGTTCCAGGATTATCCCAGGTTCAAGGATCCTCCTTTGCTCCAGGATCATCCCAGGTTCAAGGATCCTCCTTTGTTCCAGGATCATCCCAGGTTCAAGGATCCTCCTTCGTTCCAGGATCGTCCCAATTTCAGGGATCCTTCCAGATGCCAGGATCCTTGAGGAGTTTGCAAACAGGAAGTTCAGATGTCCATCAGGGAGATTTTATTCCAATGCAGACCAATGCTTCTACTGGTCCCTCGATCATTCCAGAGCCTCAACAATATGGATTAACATCCAATCTTCCTAACCTGAATCCAATGGGAGGTAACACTTTTAATAATTCTTATACTACTAACCATGGTCTTATGCAGGATCCAGGTATCAATCATGCCATGGCCAGAGAATTGCAAAAGCTAAAGGATATGATATCAAGTGTTCCAGGAGTGGTCAAACCTATCCCAGAGATTGCAGATGGGAGCCACAAGATATCTCGTTTTGCACCACCAATCTGTGAAGCAGAGATACCCAAGAGGTTCCATGTGCCAACAATGAAGCTGTATGATGGTTCGACGGATCCTGAAGAACACATAGCACAATACAGGGAGAGGATGGAGATCAATCCAATTCCAGAAAGGTTAAAGGAAGCATGCCTGTGCAAGGGATTCGGATCCACTCTTACTGGATCAGCTCTCAAATGGCTGCTAAGTCTTCCTCCCTATTCTATTACCTCATTTGCTAATCTAGTTAACTTGTTTAATAATCAGTTTTCTTGTAGTAGAAAATTTGAACGATTAACTAGTGATCTATATAGGATAACCCAGGGTCATAATGAATCATTAAGGGATTACATTACCAAATTCAGTAAAGAATCCTTAGACATTCCTAACTTAGATATAGCTACGGCTGTTGAGGCCTTTAAAATGGGATTGCTTAGGGATTCGTCGTTCTATGATGATCTTGTTATGACACCTTGCAGGAACTTAGATGAGGTAAGAACCCGAGCACTTAGGTTCATTCGGCTAGAGGATGACAAGAGGATCCAGGAGAGGTTAGCAGGATCCTCAAAGCAGGAAAAGCAAGGATCCTCATTCAGGAACAACAAGTTCAGATCCTACAACAGATCTGATAACCAGAACGTGCATTCTGTTGATCAAGAAGAGGATGATGAGGATTATCCTCCAATTTCTGAATATTGTTTTTGTGTTGATAACAATGAACTAATCCTTGCGATGCAGAACCTAGGTGATAAAGCTAGATGGCCGAGAAAAAATGATAGGCCAGCTGCAACTAAGGATAAATCAAAGTGGTGTGCATACCATGAAGATTTTGGGCATCTCACAGAAGAATGCATTACACTAAGAAAGGAAATTGGATACTTGTTGAGCAAGGGGCATCTAAAGGAATTGTTGGGAAGAAAAAAGTCAAGGACTCAGGATCCTGAAAGGATCCCTGAGAAGGCTCCAGCCCCTCCAGCAGATGCACAAGTGATAAACTTTATTTCTGGAGGATCAGACATTTGCGGCACATCCTTCTCAGCAGCTAAAAGGCATGCAAAGGAAACTAAAATGGATAATGGAGAAAGACCTGTTCGAACATCAAGTGTCTCCGAAGGAAAAGTCATAACCTTTGATGAGGACGATCGTGTTGATATCCAGGATCCTCATCACGATGGTTTAGTTATTACTCTTTTCATTTCTAACCATTTTGTCCGCAGGATCCTTATAGACGGAGGAAGTTCAGTGAACATTATCCAGCTTGATGTTCTAAAGAAGATGGGTATCCCTGAATCAGATATCATACCAAGATCCTCCGTGCTCGTGGGGTTTAGTGACGAAACTAAGAATACCTTGGGGGACATTAAACTCCTAATATACATTGAAGGCCTACACTCTTATCAAAAATTTTGTGTTATTGATTGTTTATCTTGTTGTAATGTTATCCTTGGCAGGCCTTGGATACACGATATGAAAGCAGTCCCATCTACCTACCATCAATGTGTGAAGCTCCCTAGTCCTTGGGGAATAGTGAAGATTGATAGTGATCAGCAAGAGGCTAAGAATTGCTACACTTCATCGATGAAACCAGCCTCGAAGTCAAGGGAGCAATAGCAATCAAAGTATCCTCCAAGGGATGTCTTGGAGGTAAGAGAGCAGGATGTGGTAGAAATCCTCATGGATCCTGATGATCCTGAATCCAAAATCTATATCGGATCAGGGATCCTTGGCGAAATGAAAGAAGACCTCGTATCCTTCCTCAAAAGGAGAAAGACTACCTTCGCATGGAAACACGAAGACAAGACTGGTATATCCAAAGATGTAATCACTCACAAACTCGGCATTGACAGGTCCTTCAAACCAATCCATCAAAGGAGAAGAAAGTTTGCACCGGAAAGGAATGCCATTATCCAAGAAGAGGTAGAGAAATTGCTCCGGGCAGGTATGATTAGAGAGGTCAAGTATCCAAGATGGTTGGCCAATGTGGTTGTTGTTCAAAAGAAAAACGGAAAGTGGAGGGTATGTGTCGATTTTACCGATTTAAATAAGGCATGTCCCAAGGATCCTTTCCCATTACCCCACATTGACTCCATGGTGGATGCAACTGCGGGTCATGAACTGTTAACTTTTATGGATGCTTCATCTGGATTCCAACAAATCCAAATGGAACCATCCGACCAAGAGGATACAGCCTTCATGACTCCAACTGGTATATACTGCTATATTGCTATGCCGTTCGGATTAAGAAATGCAGGTGCAACATATCAAAGGCTGGTGAATATGATGTTCAAGGATCAGATTGGACAAACTATGGAGGTTTACATAGATGATATGGTGGTAAAATCCTTAAAAGCTGAGGATCACCTAAGAGACTTGGAGGAGGCATTCAATATCCTTGACAAATATAACATGAAACTTAATCCTTCAAAATGTCACTTTGGTGTTAAAGCAGGTAAATTCTTAGGATATATGGTGACAAAGAGAGGCATTGAAGCTAGCCCGGAACAAATCAAAGCAATAGTGAACATCAAATCTCCGGCCAATGCTAAGGATGTTCAAAGGCTAACAGGCAGGATAGCAGCTTTGAACAGATTTATATCCAAATCCTCCGAGAAGTGCAAAGAATTCTATGATATCCTAAGGAAGAACAAGAAATTTGAGTGGACTGAGAAGCATGAAAATGCTTTAAGAGCCCTCAAAGATTACCTATCCTCAGCCCCGGCTTTGATGAAACCAGAAAAAGGCGATGTGCTATCCTTGTGTCTTGCAGTATCCTCCAAAGCAGTAAGTGCGGTCCTTGTTAAGGATCATGAAGGTACACAACATCCTGTCTATTATGTAAGTAAAAGTTTACTTGATGCCGAATCCAGGTATTCACACCTTGAAAAGCTTATTCTTGCATTAATTATGGCATCTACTAAGTTAAGACATTATTTTGAAACTCATGTTATCATTGTTAAAACTAATTTCCCAATTAAGAATGTCCTCAGGAAACCAGAAATGTCAGGAAGGATGGCTAAGTGGGCAGTGAAGCTAAGTGAATATGATATAAGATATGAGCCTAGGACAGCCATCAAATCCCAAGCATTAGCTGACTTTGTGGCTGATTTCAGTAGTGATTTACAAAAAGAAGCTGAGTTAGAAGTCCAGCAGCTAGAAGAGACCAAGGATCCTTGGATACTCTATACTGATGGATCCTCAAATATCAAAGGCACAGGGCTTGGAATACTACTAAAATCGCCACAGGGGGACATAATACCCCACTTTATAGCTTGTGAGTTCCAAACCACTAACAATGAGGCTGAATATGAAGCCTTAATTGTTGGTTTGCAAATTGCAAAGCATATGGGTATCAGGTATCTTGAGGTACATGTAGATTCATTGTTAATTACAAACCACTTTAATGGATCCTACGCTGTTAAAGGTGAAAAGCTAGCCAAATATTTAGAGATAGTCAAAAGTTTGGCACTCTCTTTTGTTTCCTTTAGTTTGACGCAGGTACCAAGGGAAGAAAATACAGAAGCTGATGCATTGGCTAACTTAGGATCATCCTTGAAGATCCCGGAGGATATCAAGATCCCTAATATCCATATCCTGACCCCGGCTATCGAGGATAACGAGGCTATGGAGATAGGAAATGATTCTGCAATTATCCCTAGTGAGGATACTCGATCCCATTCTGGATCAGGATCATGGATCTCACCAATTATGAGATACTTACAACATGGAGAGATTCCTACAGGAGAAAACCCTAGGGCTTTCAAATCTAAGGTATCTCAATTCACAATTTTAAATAGTATGTTATATAGACGATCTCTTGCAGGACCATACTTGAGATGCATCGAGGATCCTGAAATCCAAGAAGTTTTAAAAGACTTCCATGAAGGAGATTGTGGAAACCACACTGGGGGCAGGGCATTATTCTCAAGGATCCTGAGGACAGGATACTACTGGCCAACCATGAAGAGAGATGCTGTGGAGTATGCTAAGAGATGTGATCCTTGTCAGAGGCACAGCAATATCCTTCATCAACCAGCTGAATTATTGCATCCTATATCCTCCTCTTGGCCATTTATGAGATGGGGTATGGATATAGTTGGTAAGCTCCCTAAGGCACCTGGTGGTTCCAACAGAAATGGTGGTTCCAACTGCAAGAACTAGTACCCGTGATCCTGAGGAGAATGATGAGAACTTGGCTCAAGACAAATACTATTGAAGAAATCAGGGATATGGCTAGGATAAGGATGGCCAGTTATCAGCAAAGAATGGCTGGTGCTTACAACAAAAATGTCAGGATCAGGAGGTTTCAAGTTGGAGATATGGTATTAAGGAAAGCATTTCAGAATACCACCAATCCTGCTGATGGAAAATTGGCTCCAAAATGGGAAGGCCCTTATTTGATTGAAGCTGAAGCAGGAAAGGGGGCATATAGATTGCTAACCATGGAAGGTGATTTGCTACCAAGAGCTTGGAATGCTGTCCACTTGAAGAAATATTTCATGTAGGCAGGATCCTCATGGCACAGATGATCCTCACGATAGGGATATCCTTAAAGGATCCTCAAAGTATCGGTGATCCTTACTTAGGTAATATCCTAAACTTGAACTATTTCATTTCATTATTTTCTCATATAAGGATAAGGATCATGTATCCTTCATCCATCTCTCACGTGAGTTTAAGTTTTGAAAGTTCAGGTATCCTTAGCATAGCATTGGTTATCCGCTGAAGCAATCCGTTCCTTGGGTTTAACCCCAGTTATTTGGGCTTGACCCCAGTTCCGCCTGTAGCGCATGATGATCCTGGTATAGTTCAAGGCAGTGGGACCAGTACTCGTTTTAGGGGCTGATAATTCTATTGTACTGGCTATGCCTAGGATCCTACGTATAATGGTAGACGTACCATACATCCGTTCCTAAGGTTTCTAACGTTTTCACGTTAGCTAAGGTTTCTAACGTTTTCACGTTAGCTAAGGTTTTGGCATTTTCATGTCACTAAGTTTGGATAGTCGCCAGTTAGGGCCATACTCCAGTTTACACACGATCCTTGGGCTTGTCCCCAGTTATCCTTGGGCTTGTCCCCAGTTATCCTTGGGCTTGTCCCCAGTTATCCTTGGGCTTGTCCCCAGTTGCTAACTCTTATCTTATATTGGCTTAGTCCCAAGTTATGATCTATTTCAGGTCCTTGAAGATAAGCAACTAGGGATCCTTGATCCTTACTTCTTTCTGAGGTTTATCTTACAGTTATCCTTATTATGGTTAGGATCCTAACTTGGATCCTCAGGTATGATCCTTAACTATTTTTAATTCTATTCATTATTTATTTGAATAACCCTTAAAGTTTGACAACTGGACTTGTGATCCTTAAAATATATTGCTTTTTGGGATTCGTTAACTATAGGATATTTGATCGTGGATCATGCTCTAAACATTTTTAATCTGACTTCTTCAATATTGTTTATTTGTAGGTCCCCTATTCGTATGGATCTTTCACAGAATTGTCTTTCCAATCAAGAGTGCGGAATCCTCTTGATCAGATTAGCACAGAAACTAGTAGGAACAGAAACAGCAAGACACTTTCAAACCGGATCTTTATTGATTATCTATCAAAGTGATTACAATCAATCAAGATCCCTAACCAACTCCAAATTCGTCCAAGGCCTTTGCACTCTCACGAATTTGCTCTCAAACAATGTTCTGGCTGATTAACCTAAACCCTAAAGCCTAACCTTGTTTATATAACACAAGGTTACTACTTGGGCCAAGGTTAAACATCATGGACTGCGAATTGGACAGGCCCAATTCGCCTCCATCACTCTAATTGGGTTTTGATTAGCCCAAACTCTATTAACTCACTAAAACAAAGCTAAACCCGCTAACTGTTTATCGTTTATCTAATTACAAGATATCCAAAGACCAAATCTAAGCTGTTGTCACAAACATGCACCAACAAACTCCCCCTTGACAATAGCTTCATAAAATAACTTTGTCTTCAGTCATCTTGCAATCTTCATGTAATCTTGCACTGTCTTTGGTCTTTGGATAGCTTCAGCTTCAACAGCTTCTGTCAGCAACAGACTCCCCCTAAGCTGATGCATCCAATCACCAAATCTTCAAAAACTTTAGCGTTTGAGTAAACTTCAGTTCAGCATTTGTATAGCAATCTTCAACTCTTCAACTTTTCTGCAATATAGAAAGGAGGTTCTACCATGCATCCAATCAAACTCTCATCTCTTCACAGCAACTCAACACTTTAACTTCATAGCAACACAGCAACTTCTCAGCAACACACTGCTTCAATCTGTTTACTATAAAACAAACATCTCGAGAAAACATAAGAATTTTTCAACAAAGTTAAATAAATTATTATTTTTCAAGAGATAGTTAAACTATATCACAGATTAAGCATTTTCAACTTTATCACCAACACGCAAAACTTTTAATCACACACCCTATAACCCGCATGATTTAAAATTTTGAACTCACTTTCTAACACTGTCTCCCCCTATCAGTAACAATTCCTCCAAGAATAACAGTTTTCCGTACGTTAAGAATTTTAAACAGAAAAAGACACTATTTTTGGATTTTTATATTTTCTGAAAGCAAGTAAATACAAAAGCAATAAACACTCTATTTTTGTGAGAATCACTGGTAAGAAGATCATATCAACAAAATCAAATTGTTTCACACTATTAGATAATTCTTTATTTAATTTTTCGTGAAAAACAGTCCAAGACGATTACCAGTATGTTTGTCCACTTAAACAAAATGCATGAACATTTCAAGTACCATTACCATATGATACGTTAAAGTAATTTTAATTACTGAAATACTAGTGTGTCCCACTTCAGGATATACCCCCGCTATCAAGGTATGCACAAAGATTCATCGTAGTAGGTGAGTATACTGATGTCATCCTTTACGATATCCTGACAATGTCTAGGTCTGCATATAATCTGTTTTATCATGTTTTGATTGCTTAACAATGAACACCCAAATAAATACTAATCAAATCCTGGAAATATAAACAACACACTCTATCATGCAAGTATCTTCCCTACCACATATTTCACAAGTCCAATCCAGATTTCTGAAATCTTAACTGGGAATAGGTTGAGAAGAGAACAGAATAGATCTTTAGGAGAGATGGTATAATATACAGATCAAATGAGTTTTTCTCAGTTTGATATAGGCTTCTTGGGTTTCATTTGGGCACTTGAGGGCCTCTTTCGGGTGTATTAGATCTATAGCGCGACAACGTACAGCTAGGTCAGCATGTATCTGGATGCAGCAGAAGCTGTCGTTGCCTAGCACCTCCAGGTCAGCATATATCTGGATGCAGCAGAGGAGGTACACGACTTTTTTTAGAGAAGATTTCAGAATCAGATCAAAATTGTGTGTATCGGGACAACATACAGACATTCAAATAGAAATGAGCTAATTCCAAGTGACTTTCTTTTCTGGGGTCATGTACAATTTTAGTTCTGAACAGAAAGACAGCCAAGATATCCCCAGATGAAATAACAGTATAAAGACCCAAAACTTCAGATTTTGGCAATCTATCAACGCAAGATTTAAGGTCATTAAACCATACACCACTGATGTGTTCCCCACTCATACACATTTCATTTTTGTTTATATCACATTGGTAAGTTGATTATTTCATGCTTTTTGCCTACTGGTACATCATATGATGAAGCTGCTATCACACTTAAGCAATTGAATTCAGTTTCAGTGTGACAGTCTAACTTGCTGATGTACTATCATTTCTCCTTTTTCACACAGTGATAACTCATTTTTGATTTTCTATTTTTTTTATGTTTTTGATTTTTCAAATTTTTTTTATTTTTGATTTTTAAGAAAAGCAGTAAACTATTTACAAAAATTATTATGAAAAAACAGTTATTCAGGATTCCTCATCCCGTTGAGTTCGACTAAGTGTTCAAAGCGAGCCCTGTCAAATGCTTTAGTATAAAGATCTGTCAGGTTATCTAGTGTGTCGACTTAGCACTTTGAACTTCAATTTAAATCAATCAATATATATATATATCAACAATCTCACATCCCCCTTCATGTGCCTAGAGCAGCCATTATCAACATGAGTTGATAATCCTCCTTAGCAGCTCCTGCACACACCAACTAAGAAATTAGTTAGATTGGGGGACCCAAGCCTTAATGGTCTTGGGTCGTCCAAATTCACCAACCACTGGAACATCCATCCAATATCCATTACTCCTAACTGGAGTCTTGGATCTCAGACCTGTTGATGGAATTTGATTTTGATTTCCATAAGGTCTCTGGTCCTGAGGGTTCCTATATATATTTGGACTATTTGACCTTTGAAAATTTTGATTTTGATATCTTGAATTTTGATTCCAAGAAGCTTGATTGTTATAATTTCTAAAGCCATTGTTATAAAAATTTCGACAACCATTATTTTGGTATCGATTTTGATATTGACCTTGACTTCTGAAATTATTTGAATTTCCATTAAAATTGCTTCTAGGTCTCTCAAATCTGCCTGGTGGAGATCTAGGCTGAAACCTTTGTTGATTTCTTTGAAAACGAGGAACTTGTGGAGTTCCTTTTTCGGCCTTATCTACACCAACAGCAACATACTCTGGTTGCTTAGGAGCAGATTTCTTTGGAGAATTTGAGCCTTTCTCCTCACTATCACCTTCCTTCACTGGTAATTTCCCTCTCTGTTTTTCACTAAGTTGTGCTTCACTCTTTTTGTTAGGACAGCAGCTAGCTACATGTCCTTTGATGTGACACTTGAAGCACGATTTCCTTTTTGAAGACTTCTTAGCTGGAGTCTCTGAGGTAGATCCCTTATCAGATGGTGATGATCCCTTGGATGAACCTTGTTTAGTTTGCTTGATTTCAGATTTTTCTATGCTCTTATTTTTAGCAAACTCTACATTTGATTCATTTTCAATAACAGCAGTTTCGTTTTTCATATCACTACCTTGAACAAAATTAATCTTTTTGACAAAAGCTTGATTTTTATTCTTAGGCGGTCAATTTTTCCTTTTCAAATCATCACTCTCAGATCCATCACCTTGACTTGATATGGATGCGAAACTACTTGGTGTAGATGCCATAAAGTCTGCTAGCTCATCTTCACTAGGCAGGAATGAATAGTTATGACTAAGAGGAGGTGGAACTTCATTAAAGCCCTGGAAGCCCACACTGGTCTTGTCATTACTCTTCTTTAACCCACCCATCATGTGTTTCATTACAAAAGATGAATCTCTGAATTGACTCAATTTCTTTTCAAGTTCAACAATTTTGAGTTGTGCATCTGACAACTCTTTGCATTTTTCAGAAATCTTTTTTGTTTTCTCAGCCATCATGTCATGAGCTAAGTCTATGACTTGAAGTTTTTCATTTAATTTGCAAGTTAAAGCTTCAATTTCAGCTTCACAACCTTTTATCTTCTTCAAGTATGACGATTCATTTCTTTTAGCAAAAAAATTTGCTTCTTTTATGTTAGACATCTCACTTACCAGACTTTGGTTTTGTGTTGTCAACCTGGCAACCTCACCCTGTAGTTCACGACATCTCAAACACACAGAAATAGATTGTACCTCTTTCTCATGAACTTCTGAGTTTTCATCAGCAACAACCTGTTCAGCTTCACTCTCTTTCTCTACTTCAGCATCCACTTTTGCTTCAGCATTCTTCACTTCAGATTCAGCATCACTCACACTAGTTTCAGCCTCATCAACCGACACTATCTCTGCCATGAATGCCTGAGTGGCACTCTCATTTCCCTGATATCGCTTTTGTAATGCATCCCACATATCCTTTGAATTATTGTACTTTGTGAAGGTATGCTTGATGCTATCAGGTAAAGACATCTTTATCGCAGCCAAGGCTCTCTTTTCAGCCTCATACGTCTTTTTATCATCCTCTTTCATGTTCGCATAGTCTGTTCGACGTGGTCTGCCCTCAAAATCGTGTGTTGGGTTTATTTACCCATCTTCAATACAGATCCACATGCGTGCATCCTGAGATTCAATGAAGGATTTGAAGTTGTCCTTCCATGTAAGATAATTCTCCACCTTCATCATCTTAGGTGCTTTCAAATTCATCATGTTTGACATTTTAACGTAACAGACTGTTAAAACCGTACAAAATTTTTCCGAAAACAGTGGTTACCAAATTACACCGTTAGAATCGTCTCGAAAAGACGAATCCAATGATATCTAATGTCGAATACCGAATTCGGGATTTTCCAGAGTCTGTTTTTTTTTTTACCCTAAAAATCCAAGGAATTCAACGGTCCAAACGGTTCTGTCTAACGAGCTACGGATCAATTTCTATTTGCAAAACACTGAAATTTTATCGACGCTTGCCAACTGAAATTCCACCACTTTAACTAATTTCGCTGGTTTAATTTCGCTAGCCTGTTAATTTCGCTGGTTATTCCTCTGATACGATTAATTTCGCTGCTTATTATGCTGTCAGGTCAATTTCGCTCAACAGTTCAATTTCGCTGGTCAATTTCGCTATTACGACGACCTGCAAAATCTCCGAAAACCGTGATAATTTCGCTGTGGATAATTACACGGTTACCAAAGTCGCCTTTGGATTTACTTCGCCAATACGTATGCTGGTACAGTTAATTTCGCACAGTCCAGACAAAATCGCTGGTCACAGATGTATCAGGTCACAAATTCGCTGATCAGTAAACTTGGAAACTTAATCTTTTCGAACTTTTGAAGATTTCCAGATCTTTCCTAACAGAATCCTGCAAAATCGAAACACCTAAATCAGCAAAATAATTTCGAAAACTATGAAAAACAGATCGATAAACACGAAGAACACGAAGAACAGTCTTCGAATCTTCAAGTCTATCACCCGAAAACTTTTCCAAAATCAATGAAATCTTTCTTGAAATCCTGCGAATCAGCAATCAAACAAAACAGAATATCAAAACAGCCAAAAATTCGAAAATTTTATCAAACCAACAGAAAAATTCGAAAATTTTAAAAACCCTAATTTTTCAAAAATTTCGAAAACTCCCTGTTTCTGCCAAGAACAATTCTGAACCGAGCCTTCAAGAGCCTAATGCTCTGATACCAATTGTAGGTCCCCTATTCGTATGGATCTTTCACAGAATTGTCTTTCCAATCAAGAGTGCGGAATCCTCTTGATCAGATTAGCACAGAAACTAGTAGGAACAGAAACAGCAAGACACTTTCAAACCGGATCTTTATTGATTATCTATCAAAGTGATTACAATCAATCAAGATCCCTAACCAACTCCAAATTCGTCCAAGGCCTTTGCACTCTCACGAATTTGCTCTCAAACAATGTTCTGGCTGATTAACCTAAACCCTAAAGCCTAACCCTGTTTATATAACACAAGGTTACTACTTGGGCCAAGGTTAAACATCATGGACTGCGAATTGGACAGGCCCAATTCGCCTCCATCACTCTAATTGGGTTTTGATTAGCCCAAACTCTATTAACTCACTAAAACAAAGCTAAACCCGCTAACTGTTTATCGTTTATCTAATTACAAGATATCCAAAGACCAAATCTAAGCTGTTGTCACAAACATGCACCAACATTATTCAATAAATGTGCATCAAAACAAAGGAGAATTTGAGAAATAAAAGGATAACAATACAAGATAAGCGACAAAAGGTTAAGATTTTATTTGTTAACAAAAGACTAACCCTTAAAAGGTTGTCAAAATTACCTACCCGAGCATCTACCAGCAAAACGTGGCCCGTCCGCTGGGGTAGGTAAAGGGTGTCCATGATGATAAGTTCAAAAGTAGTGCAGGAATATAAAGGCGGCAGGATCACAATGGCTTCATCCCCCAAACAGAGGATCCCTCCACCAATTGCAATCCTGCCTATTGTCCAAAGGATCATACATGATCCTTAATCCTAAAACCTATTGTTCAAGTACAAACCATTAAATTGTTCAACATCACAACCACAAAAAGCTACTACCAAATTTAAAAATTGGGCTCCGGCTGCGTCTAAGAATGTCCATCATCGCCCAATCATGCAGCCTAAACCTTCGCTGCATTATCACCTCCAGCTCCACTTGTTTCACCACCTTCACCTTTGCCTCCAGCTTCAATTTTCAAGATCTCTTCAACCACCTCAGCCTCTTCATCGTCCAGTTCAGCCAGCCTTGCCTTCCAGCCTTCAACATCCCAGGTGCTCTTATCAAAAGTAGGATCCTGAGCTTCCAAGGCCATTTCCAGCTTGGTCTTGTACATTGTTATGGCGGCAGAGACTTTGGCGTCTTCGGTGATCTCACGCTTCTCATAGTCAACATTGATCAGCACCTTGGCCGTCTCCTGTTTGGCATCCCGGACTTCCTTCTGAAGATCAGCAATTGCAAGGTCCTTAAGCACTGCAACCTGCTGGAGGTCGGCAATCTTCTTATCCTGATCCTCAACGTGGCCAACATAATCCTCGATCTCAGAGAATTTCTGCAAAAAAGGATAAAGGATATGGTCAGGATTAAGTGATCCTCAAATCAGAAGGATATATCAGCAGGATATATCAACAGGATATACGAGCAGAGACAGTGATCCTTACCTCATTAAAGTACTCGAGGAATTGATGACGGATCAGAGGCGCAGATCCTCAGCTTCAGAGGCTTTTCTCATCTTGATTGCCTTTCCTTTGAGGGGTGCCTTGGGGACTGAAGCTGTCGGGCTGGTAGGAACTTTTCTCTTGGAGGATCTGACAGTAGTGAGATCAGTGACATTGAACTTTGAAGCAGACTTGGTGGATTTTCCAGCACCTACACAACCAAAACAAGATAAGTATCTTTTCTTAATTTATATTTCACTATTTATTTAAATTTTAAACAAGGATACTTACTTGACATCGTGACAGAGCCTGAGGATACCTCCTGTGAATCTTGGGTTGTTGTCTTGAAAGATCTTATTTCAGGATCAAGTTTCTTGAAAGCAAGGAGCCTCTCCTTAGCAGCAGGGGACAATCTGAGGTGTGAGACGGTGATAGCTGCATAACAAGAAAGCAAAAATATAAGTGATCCTTACATCAAAAGAAAGTTTCTGGTGATCCTTCTCAGGATCCTCCACCCTACCATGGGTAGCCCATTTCTTGGGAAGATCCTTTCCATCCTCAATAGAATCTCTCTTGATAAAAAAGAAACGCCGCTTCCAATTAGCATCGTTCTTGGTGGCTTTAAAGATCGGATGTTCCTCACCGGGTTTGCGTTTAAACAAATAGCGATGGGAACCAAAGGTAGTAAGATCGTACAGCTCTCCCAGCTCTGACATTCCTAGGTCTATCCCTTCCTGCTCGATGATCCTTTCAAGGGTGTACAAAACCCTCCAAATCATCGGCATGGCTTGAATATAAGAGATGCCGGTTAAGGAAAAGAAAGATTGGGTGAAGGCTGGAAAAGGATATGTATAGCCTATGGTGAACGGAGTGACGGGGAAAGCAACCCACTTGTCGGAGATATGATCACTCAGGGCATTGGGGTCAAAAGGCCTAAACTCGGTGTTCGCCAGGAAGCAGTGGCGGATCCTATCGATCTGAGCATCATTGAAACAGCAGCGTTCTTTAATGGAGTCTTCAATGATCCCCTGGCTTTTCGGAGGGCTGTTCTTTGGGTGATCCTTGGCTGGGGAATTTCGGAGCAACATCTTTGATGGAAAGAGATGAAAACAGAGCAAGAGAGGGAAGAAGATAGAGAGAGAGAGTACCTGATTGTCTTCGGAATGCAGTTATAAAGGGAGTCTCTCTGAAAATTTAAATGCATTTGATCCTATCTCTATCTCCTATTTATAATAATGATCGTGCAGGGTTGTCACTTCTGTGACGTCACGATTGCAACGGATAGTTCAACAATAACGGCTATATTTACGATAGTTAGTTGCAGATAAGATCAAGAAAACATAACTCGCTCGTTTTACATATCACTCCTTATATTTTTGGGGCAATTGTTAGGGGAGGATTTTCTAACAATTAGTGATCCTTATTCGTTATCCTAATTAATGATCCTTACCTCTGTGACAGATAGTGATCCTCAGAAGAGCTTCAGGATCAGGATCATGGATCACTTTAAGGATCCTCGTACTGACGATAGTTTATTTGTGTTTTGTATTACTTCGCAGGAATAATAAGCTTGACTTGGTCTTGGCAACGGTACTAAGGAATATTCCACGGACATTTCGCACACGATTGACCAAAAATGGACGTTGTGGAGAACGTGGGAGCTTGGCACAAAAGTCGGATAGTTAGTTATTGTAGTTAACTTCTATTTTAAAAGGGGTAACGAGCTAGAATTAGAACACTTAGCCATTTTCAGCTATACACACTCTCATACACTCGCATACTTGAAGCTCTCGACGAACATTCATTCGTTTTCACTTACTTTCACACATTTCACGATAGTGATCCTTGTACCTAGCTCGTTACTATCCGAAGTTGTAAACATTTATTCATTTATTTGAGCTTGGTGATCGGTAGTTTCCATCACCCGGGGTTTTTTGTGCCGGAGATCAAATCTTGATCAAGGGCTTTTTCCCCGTATAAATCCTTGTGTCAATTGTGCAATTTACATTGAAGTAATCCTTGTTATTGTTCTACATTATTAGCATCATACCCCATAACAGAGAGTTTGGTTGCAATATCCTCAACAGATTTTTTGACCAAAACAATAATGTAACCAAACTTTCTGTTGTGAGGTGTGATGCTTGAATCAATGAACAATGCTAAGGATCACTCAGAAATGTAATGAACAAGTGACACAAAGATTTATATGAGGAAAAAGCCCTTGATCAAGAGTTGATCTCCGGCATAAAAAACCTCGGGTGATGGAAACTACCGATCACCAACTCAGATTAAACAAACAAGTTATTACAACTTTGGATGATAGCGAGCTAGTTACAAGGATCACTAGAGTGTAATGTGCAAAAAAGTGTGTAATCGCCAAGTGAATTGTCGAGAGCTGCTGAGAGCAGTTACGAGTGTGTGTGTTAAGCTAAAAATAGCCAAGTGTTCTAATTTAGCTCGCCATCCCCTTTTAAAAATGGAAAATATCTTAGCTAACTAACTATCCGCATTTTATGCAAGTCTTCCACGACCTCCATAACGTCCATTTCAGTCAAGCACGTGCGGAATAAATATGGAATATGCTCCAGGAATATCGCCAAGACCAAGTCCAAGCTCGTACTCCTGCAAAACAACATCATATTCAAAGCAGGCAATTGTTAATGTAAGGATCCTTATGATGATCCTGGATCCTGATCCTACAATATTCCCTGAGGATCACTAATTCAGACAGAATTGAGGATCCCTAAGCCCAACAGTAATTGAGGATCACCGATCATAGAAAAATCCTCCCCTAACAGTCCAGCTCAGCCCACCTTGCCGTCCAGCCCTCTATGTCCCAATTGCTCTTGTCAAAGTCAGGATCCTGAGCTTCTTGGGCCATCTGCAACTTGGTTTTGTACATAGCGATGGCAGCGGAGACTTTAGCATCATTTGTGATTTTGGCCTTCTCCTGATCAGCAGTGATATGAGCCAGGACAAGTTCCCTCTTCACCAGATTGACATCGTTTTCAAGGGAGGCAATCTTCTTATCCTTGGCCAGCATGATCTTTTGGAGGTCCACACACTTTTGCTCAACCTCTTCGATGCTCCCTACATAATCTTGGATTTCAGCAAATTTTTGCAAAAGGAAGGATACAATTCAGGATCCCTTACCCTTAGTATGGAAGGATCATGTACAAGAATCACATTTAAGGATCAGTTATTCTTACCTCAGCAACGTATTCCTCGAACTGGTGCTGGATTAGAGGCAGACCTTCTAGGGTATCAGCTGTCTTCCTTTTCTTTCCACCCCTTCCCTTAGAAGTGGTTGCCTTGGGGATTGTGACGGATGGACTAGCAGCAGTCTTCTTCTTTGAGGATCGAACAGCATCAAGGTCAGTGACACTGAAACGGGTAGCAGACTTCGATGATTTTCCAGCACCTACACATCCAAAACAGATAAGTATCCTTATTTCATTATAATTTAAACATTTAGTTATGCACAAATTGGGATACTTACTTGACATCGTAACAGAGCCTGAGGATACTTCCTGAGAATCCTGGGTATTTGCTTGAAATGTTCTTATTGCATGATCAAGCCTCCGGAAAGCAGCAAGCCTTTCCTCCGTTACAGGTGTTGTAATAAGGTGTGAAACAGTAATAGCTGCAAAATAGAAACAAAAGGATGTTAGTGATCCTCAGCAAAAACAAGGTTATCCTGTGATCCTTCTCAGGATCCTCTATCCTACCATGAGTGGTCCATTTTCTAGGCAGATCCTTTCCATCAGGAATAGAATCCCTTCTGACAAAGAAGAATCGCCTTTTCCAGTTGGTGTCATTCTTAGTGGCTTTGAAGATGGGATGTTCTTCACCGGGTTTATGTTTGAATAGATATCGATGAGATCCATGGCTCACAAGATCGTACATTTCTGCTAACTCCGACATTCCCAGATTAATTCCTTCACGCTCAATGATTCTTTCAAGGGCATACAAGACCCTCCAGATCATTGGCATTGCTTGGATGTAGGAGATGCCGGTGAGAGAGAAGAAAGATTGGGTGAAATCAGGAAAAGGATACGAGTATCCTATCGTAAATGGAGTGACCGGAAAAGCTACCCATGTTTCAGAAACAAAGTCGCTTAGGACGGTGGGATCAAAAGTTTTAAAAACGGTGTTCGCCGGAAAACAATGGCGAATCCTATCTATCTGCGGATCGGTAAAGCAGCATCGTTCCTTCAAAGAGTCTTTGATGATCCCTTGGCTCTTCAAGGGACTGTCCTTTTTGTGATCCTTAGCCGGTGAGGATCTTAGCATCATCTTGGTTATGATGAGGGTGAAGAAGAAGAAACAGAATAAGAAGATGAAGATGAAGAGAGAAAGGAAAGAGAAGTACCTGATCAAATCTTCGAATGAGGATTTAAAGGATGAAACGCACGAATTTAAATGCTTCCTAACCCTTATCTCTAATTTCAATTTATAATCATGAATTTGCAGGATAGTCACTTCAGTGACGTCAGGATGGCAACGGCTAGTCAGAAAGTAACGGCTATATATCCGTTGGTTTGTTACGGATAAGAACGAGAAAATATAACTTCGTTTATTTACACATTACTCCTTATATTTTTGGGGCAATTGTTAGGGGAGGATTTTCCAAAGATCAGTGATCCTCAATTACTGTTGGACTTAGGGATCCTTGATTCTGTTTGAATTAGTGATCCTTAGAGAGTGTTGTAGGATCAGGATCCAGGATCATCATAAGGATCCTTATACTAACAATTGTCTGCTTTGAATATGATGTTGTTTTGCAGGAGTACGTGCTTGGACTTGGTCTTGGCGATATTCCTGGAGCATATTCTCTACTTATTCCGCACGTGCTTGACTAATATGGACGTTATGGAGTTCGTGGAAGACTTGCATGAAATGCGGATAGTTAGTTAGCTTAGATATTTTCCAAATTTAAAAGGGGGTAGTGAGCTAGATTAGAACACTTGGCTATTTTTGGCTAACACACACACACTCGTAACTACTCTCATCAGCTTTCGACAGTTTGCTTGGCGATTACACACTTTTTTGCACATTACACTTGTTAGGGGAGGATTTTCTAACAATTAGTGATCCTTATTCGTTATCCTAATTAGTGATCCTTACTTCTGTGACAGGCGGTGATCCTCAGAAGAGCTTCAGGATCAGGATCATGGATCACTTCAAGGATCCTCGTACTGACGATTGTTTACTTATGTTTTGTACTATCTCGCAGGTATAACAAGCTTGACCAAGTCTTGGCGACATTCCTGGAGAATATTCCCAAACTATTTTGCACGTGCTCGGCCAAAAATGGACGTTGTGGAGAACGTGGGGGCTTGGCACAAAAGTCGGATAGTTAGTTTGTTAGCTAGTTATTTTCTTATTTTAAAGGGGTAACGAGCTAGTTAGTGACACTTAGTCATTTTCTGAGTTACACACACACTCGTACAAACGCTCATACCAGCTCTCGTCCAAACACTTAGCAATTTCATACACCTTTTACACGTTACATTCTAGTGATCCTTGTACCTAGCTCGTTACTATCCGAAGTTGTAAACATTTATTGATTTATTTGAGCTTGGTGATCGGTAGTTTCCATCACCCGGGGTTTTTTGTGCCGGAGATCAACTCTTGATCAAGGGCTTTTTCCCCGTATAAATCCTTGTGTCATTTCAGCAATTTACATTGAAGTGATCCTTGTTATTGTTCTACATTGTTAGCATCATACCCCGTAACATAGAGTTTGGTTGCAATATCCTCAACAGATTTTTTTGACCAAAACAGTTTGGCGCCCACCGTGGGGCAATTGGTGCTTTTTCCTTAGAAAAATACGCATTTCTGTGCTCATTTTGGTTCACTACAACCAAGCAAATGGCTTCCTCAGCGAAGAATGCTTCAAATTTGATGCCATCATCCACTTCTTCACAAGGCGTCCCTCCTTTGCCTCCACCACCTTCTGGATCCCAGAAGAATGCTGAGAATGTTGCGAAGAAACCAACTCCCATTTTCTCAAAACCTCCAACTTCTTCTGCTTCTTACACTCCCACTACTAGTGACATGTTTACTTTGATTTTGCAGATGAAGGGTCAGATACGGCAACAGGATAAGACCAATGAGAGGATTCTCAAAGAAATAGGAGATCTGAAGAAACAAAAGACAACGGCAGAGGATCATTCCCCACTGGTGCCAAAATCCTTGAATTTTGATACTCCAGTGATTACTTCTCAGCCATCAGTGGTTCCAGACATTCAATATGTGGGTGGACCAAAAGGAGTGCACTATGGAACAACAACAATGACACAGGCATCAGGTTCATATTTCCAGCCAGCGGGATCCTATCCTCAGCATATGGGATCCCTCACGAATTCAGGAGGATATTCAGGAATGCAGCAGATTCAAGGATCATCCTTCGTTCCAGGATCATCCCAGGTTCAAGGATCCTCCTTTGTTCCAGGATCATCCCAGGTTCAAGGATCCTCCTCTGTTCCAGGATCATCCCAGGTTCACGGATCCTCCTTTGTTCCAGGATCATCCCAGGTTCAAGGATCCTCCTTTGTTCCAGGATCGTCCCAGTTTCAGGGATCCTTCCAGATGCCAGGATCCTTGAGGAGTTTGCAAACAGGAAGTTCAGATGTCCATCAGGGAGATTTTATTCCAATGCAGACCAATGCTTCTACTGGTCCCTCGATCATTCCAGAGTCTCAACAATATGGATTAACATCCAATCTTCCTAATCTAAATCCGATGGGAGGTAACACTTTTAATAATTCTTATACTACTAACCATGGTCTTATGCAGGATCCAGGTATCAATCATGCCATGGCCAGAGAATTACAAAAGTTAAAGGATATGATATCAAGTGTTCCAGGAGTGGTCAAACCTATCCCAGAGATTGCAGATGGGAGCCACAAGATATCTCGTTTTACACCACCAATCTGTGATGCTGAGATACCTAAGAGGTTCCATGTGCCAACAATGAAGCTGTATGATGGTTCGACAGATCCTGAGGAACACATAGCACAATATAGGGAGAGGATGGAGATCAATCCAATTCCAGAAAGGTTAAAGGAAGCATGCCTGTGCAAGGGATTCGGATCCACTCTTACTGGATCAGCTCTCAAATGGCTGCTAAGTCTTCCTCCCTATTCTATTACCTCATTTGCTAACCTAGTTAACTTGTTTAATAATCAATTTTCTTGTAGTAGAAAATTTGAACGATTAACTAGTGATTTATATAGGATAACACAGGGTCATAATGAATCATTAAGGGATTACATTACCAAATTCAGTAAAGAATCCTTAGACATTCCCAACTTAGATATAGCCACGGCTGTTGAGGCCTTCAAAATGGGATTGCTTAGGGATTCATTGTTCTATGATGATCTTGTTATGACACCCTGCAGGAACTTAGATGAGGTAAGAACACGAGCACTTAGGTTCATTCGGCTAGAGGACGATAAGACGATCCAGGAGAGGTTAGCAGGATCCTCAAAGCAGGATAAGCAAGGATCCTCATTCAGGAACAACAAGTTCAAATCCTATAACAGATCTGATAACCAGAACGTGCATAGCATTGGTTATCCGCTGAAGCAATCCATTCCTTGGGTTTAACCCCAGTTATTTGGGCTTGACCCCAGTTCCGCCTGTAGCGCATGATGATCCTGGTATAGTTCAAGGCAGTGGGACCAGTACTCGTTTTAGGGGCTGATAATTCCATTGTACTGGCTATGCCTAGGGTCCTACGTATAATGGTAGACGTACCATACATCCGTTCCTAAGGTTTCTAACGTTTTCACGTTAGCTAAGGTTTCTAACGTTTTCACGTTAGCTAAGGTTTTGGCATTTTCATGTCACTAAGTTTGGATAGTCGCCAGTTAGGGCCATACTCCAGTTTACACACGATCCTTGGGCTTGTCCCCAGTTATCCTTGGGCTTGTCCCCAGTTATCCTTGGGCTTGTCCCCAGTTGCTAACTCTTATCTTATATTGGCTTAGTCCCAAGTTATGATCTATTTCAGGTCCTTGAAGATAAGCAACTAGGGATCCTTGATCCTTACTTCTTTCTGAGGTTTATCTTACAGTTATCCTTATTATGGTTAGGATCCTAACTTGGATCCTTAGGTATGATCCTTAACTATTTTTAATTCTATTCATTATTTATTTGAATAACCCTTAAAGTTTGACAACTGGACTTGTGATCCATAAAATATATTGCTTTTTGGGATTCGTTAACTATAGGATATTTGATCGTGGATCATGCTCTAAACATTTTTAATCTGACTTCTTCAATATTGTTTATTTGTAGGTCCCCTATTCGTATGGATCTTTCACAGAATTGTCTTTCCAATCAAGAGTGCGGAATCCTCTTGATCAGATTAGCACAGAAACTAGTAGGAACAGAAACAGCAAGACACTTTCAAACCGGATCTTTATTGATTATCTATCAAAGTGATTACAATCAATCAAGATCCCTAACCAACTCCAAATTCATCCAAGGCCTTTGCACTCTCACGAATTTGCTCTCAAACAATGTTCTGGCTGATTAACCTAAACCCTAAAGCCTAACCTTATTTATATAACACAAGGTTACTACTTGGGCCAAGGTTAAACATCATGGACTGCGAATTGGACAGGCCCAATTCGCCTCCATCACTCTAATTGGGTTTTGATTAGCCCAAACTCTATTAACTCACTAAAACAAAGCTAAACCCGCTAACTGTTTATCGTTTATCTAATTACAAGATATCCAAAGACCAAATCTAAGCTGTTGTCACAAACATGCACCAACATTATTCAATAAATGTGCATCAAAACAAAGGAGAATTTGAGAAATAAAAGGATAACAATACAAGATAAGCGACAAAAGGTTAAGATTTTATTTGTTAACAAAAGACTAACCCTTAAAAGGTTGTCAAAATTACCTACCCGAGCATCTACCAGCAAAACGTGGCCCGTCCGCTGGGGTAGGTAAAGGGTGTCCATGATGATAAGTTCAAAAGTAGTGCAGGAATATAAAGGCGGCAGGATCATAATGGCTTCATCCCCCAAACAGAGGATCCCTCCACCAATTGCAATCCTGCCTATTGTCCAAAGGATCATACATGATCCTTAATCCTAAAACCTATTGTTCAAGTACAAACCATTAAATTGTTCAACATCACAACCACAAAAAGCTACTACCAAATTTAAAAATTGGGCTCCGGCTGCGTCTAAGAATGTCCATCATCGCCCAATCATGCAGCCTAAACCTTCGCTGCATTATCACCTCCAGCTCCACTTGTTTCACCACCTTCACCTTTGCCTCCAGCTTCAATTTTCAGGATCTCTTCAACCTCCTCAGCCTCTTCATCGTCCAGTTCAGCCAGCCTTGCCTTCCAGCCTTCAACATCCCAGGTGCTCTTATCAAAAGTAGGATCCTGAGCTTCCAAGGCCATTTCCAGCTTGGTTTTGTACATTGTTATGGCGGCAGAGACTTTGGCGTCTTCGGTGATCTCACGCTTCTCATAGTCAACATTGATCAGCACCTTGGCCGTCTCCTGTTTGGCATCCCGGACTTCCTTCTGAAGATCAGCAATTGCAAGGTCCTTAAGCACTGCAACCTGCTGGAGGTCGGCAATCTTCTTATCCTGATCCTCAACGTGGCCAACATAATCCTCGATCTCAGAGAATTTCTGCAAAAAAGGATAAAGGATATGGTCAGGATTAAGTGATCCTCAAATCAGAAGGATATATCAGCAGGATATGTCAACAGGATATACGAGCAGAGACAGTGATCCTTACCTCATTAAAGTACTCGAGGAATTGATGGCGGATCAGAGGCGCAGATCCTCAGCTTCAGAGGCTTTTCTCATCTTGATTGCCTTTCCTTTGAGGGGTGCCTTGGGGACTGAAGCTGTCGGGCTGGTAGGAACTTTTCTCTTGGAGGATCTGACAGTAGTGAGATCAGTGACATTGAACTTTGAAGCAGACTTGGTGGATTTTCCAGCACCTACACAACCAAAACAAGATAAGTATCTTTTCTTAATTTATATTTCACTATTTATTTAAATTTTAAACAAGGATACTTACTTGACATCGTGACAGAGCCTGAGGATACCTCCTGTGAATCTTGGGTTGTTATCTTGAAAGATCTTATTTCAGGATCAAGTTTCTTGAAAGCAAGGAGCCTCTCCTTAGCAGCAGGGGACAATCTGAGGTGTGAGACGGTGATAGCTGCATAACAAGAAAGCAAAAATATAAGTGATCCTTACATCAAAAGAAAGTTTCTGGTGATCCTTCTCAGGATCCTCCACCCTACCATGGGTAGCCCATTTCTTGGGAAGATCCTTTCCATCCTCAATAGAATCTCTCTTGATAAAAAAGAAACGCCGCTTCCAATTAGCATCGTTCTTGGTGGCTTTAAAGATCGGATGTTCCTCACCGGGTTTGCGTTTAAACAAATAGCGATGGGAACCAAAGGTAGTAAGATCGTACAGCTCTCCCAGCTCTGACATTCCTAGGTCTATCCCTTCCTGCTCGATGATCCTTTCAAGGGTGTACAAAACCCTCCAAATCATCGGCATGGCTTGAATATAAGAGATGTCGGTTAAGGAAAAGAAAGATTGGGTGAAGGCTGGAAAAGGGTATGTATAGCCTATGGTGAACGGAGTGACGGGGAAAGCAACCCACTTGTCGGAGATATGATCACTCAGGGCATTGGGGTCAAAAGGCCTAAACTCGGTGTTCGCCGGGAAGCAGTGGCGGATCCTATCGATCTGAGCATCATTGAAACAGCAGCATTCTTTAATGGAGTCTTCAATGATCCCCTGGCTTTTCGGAGGGCTGTTCTTTGGGTGATCCTTGGCTGGGGAATTTCGGAGCAACATCTTTGATGGAAAGAGATGAAAACAGAGCAAGAGAGGGAAGAAGATAGAGAGCGAGAGTACCTGATTGTCTTCGGAATGCAGTTATAAAGGGAGTCTCTCTGAAAATTTAAATGCATTTGATCCTATCTCTATCTCCTATTTATAATAATGATCGTGCAGGGTTGTCACTTCTGTGACGTCACGATTGCAACGGATAGTTCAACAATAACGGCTATATTTACGATAGTTAGTTGCAGATAAGATCAAGAAAACATAACTCGCTCGTTTTACATATCACTCCTTATATTTTTGGGGCAATTGTTAGGGGAGGATTTTCTAACAATTAGTGATCCTTATTCGTTATCCTAATTAATGATCCTTACCTCTGTGACAGATAGTGATCCTCAGAAGAGCTTCAGGATCAGGATCATGGATCACTTTAAGGATCCTCGTACTGACGATAGTTTATTTGTGTTTTGTATTACTTCGCAGGAATAATAAGCTTGACTTGGTCTTGGCAACGGTACTAAGGAATATTCCACGGACATTTCGCACACGATTGACCAAAAATGGACGTTGTGGAGAACGTGGGAGCTTGGCACAAAAGTCGGATAGTTAGTTATTGTAGTTAACTTCTATTTTAAAAGGGGTAACGAGCTAGAATTAGAACACTTAGCCATTTTCAGCTATACACACTCGCATACTTGAAGCTCTCGACGAACATTCATTCGTTTTCACTTACTTTCACACATTTCACGATAGTGATCCTTGTACCTAGCTCGTTACTATCCGAAGTTGTAAACATTTATTCATTTATTTGAGCTTGGTGATCGGTAGTTTCCATCACCCGGGGTTTTTTGTGCCGGAGATCAAATCTTGATCAAGGGCTTTTTCCCCGTATAAATCCTTGTGTCAATTGTGCAATTTACATTGAAGTAATCCTTGTTATTGTTCTACATTATTAGCATCATACCCCATAACAGAGAGTTTGGTTGCAATATCCTCAACAGATTTTTTGACCAAAACAATAATGTAACCAAACTTTCTGTTGTGAGGTGTGATGCTTGAATCAATGAACAATGCTAAGGATCACTCAGAAATGTAATGAACAAGTGACACAAAGATTTATATGAGGAAAAAGCCCTTGATCAAGAGTTGATCTCCGGCATAAAAAACCTCGGGTGATGGAAACTACCGATCACCAACTCAGATTAAACAAACAAGTTATTACAACTTTGGATGATAGCGAGCTAGTTACAAGGATCACTAGAGTGTAATGTGCAAAAAAGTGTGTAATCGCCAAGTGAATTGTCGAGAGCTGCTGAGAGCAGTTACGAGTGTGTGTGTTAAGCTAAAAATAGCCAAGTGTTCTAATTTAGCTCGCCATCCCCTTTTAAAAATGGAAAATATCTTAGCTAACTAACTATCCGCATTTTATGCAAGTCTTCCACGACCTCCATAACGTCCATTTCAGTCAAGCACGTGCGGAATAAATATGGAATATGCTCCAGGAATATCGCCAAGACCAAGTCCAAGCTCGTACTCCTGCAAAACAACATCATATTCAAAGCAGGCAATTGTTAGTGTAAGGATCCTTATGATGATCCTGGATCCTGATCCTACAATATTCCCTGAGGATCACTAATTCAGACAGAATTGAGGATCCCTAAGCCCAACAGTAATTGAGGATCACCGATCATAGAAAAATCCTCCCCTAACAGTCCAGCTCAGCCCACCTTGCCGTCCAGCCCTCTATGTCCCAATTGCTCTTGTCAAAGTCAGGATCCTGAGCTTCTTGGGCCATCTGCAACTTGGTTTTGTACATAGCGATGGCAGCGGAGACTTTAGCATCATTTGTGATTTTGGCCTTCTCCTGATCAGCAGTGATATGAGCCAGGACAAGTTCCCTCTTCACCAGATTGACATCGTTTTCAAGGGAGGCAATCTTCTTATCCTTGGCCAGCATGATCTTTTGGAGGTCCACACACTTTTGCTCAACCTCTTCGATGCTCCCTACATAATCTTGGATTTCAGCAAATTTTTGCAAAAGGAAGGATACAATTCAGGATCCCTTACCCTTAGTATGGAAGGATCATGTACAAGAATCACATTTAAGGATCAGTTATTCTTACCTCAGCAACGTATTCCTCGAACTGGTGCTGGATTAGAGGCAGACCTTCTAGGGTATCAGCTGTCTTCCTTTTCTTTCCACCCCTTCCCTTAGAAGTGGTTGCCTTGGGGATTGTGACGGATGGACTAGCAGCAGTCTTCTTCTTTGAGGATCGAACAGCATCAAGGTCAGTGACACTGAAACGGGTAGCAGACTTCGATGATTTTCCAGCACCTACACATCCAAAACAGATAAGTATCCTTATTTCATTATAATTTAAACATTTAGTTATGCACAAATTGGGATACTTACTTGACATCGTAACAGAGCCTGAGGATACTTCCTGAGAATCCTGGGTATTTGCTTGAAATGTTCTTATTGCATGATCAAGCCTCCGGAAAGCAGCAAGCCTTTCCTCCGTTACAGGTGTTGTAATAAGGTGTGAAACAGTAATAGCTGCAAAATAGAAACAAAAGGATGTTAGTGATCCTCAGCAAAAACAAGGTTATCCTGTGATCCTTCTCAGGATCCTCTATCCTACCATGAGTGGTCCATTTTCTAGGCAGATCCTTTCCATCAGGAATAGAATCCCTTCTGACAAAGAAGAATCGCCTTTTCCAGTTGGTGTCATTCTTAGTGGCTTTGAAGATGGGATGTTCTTCACCGGGTTTATGTTTGAATAGATATCGATGAGATCCATGGCTCACAAGATCGTACATTTCTGCTAACTCCGACATTCCCAGATTAATTCCTTCACGCTCAATGATTCTTTCAAGGGCATACAAGACCCTCCAGATCATTGGCATTGCTTGGATGTAGGAGATGCCGGTGAGAGAGAAGAAAGATTGGGTGAAATCAGGAAAAGGATACGAGTATCCTATCGTAAATGGAGTGACCGGAAAAGCTACCCATGTTTCAGAAACAAAGTCGCTTAGGACGGTGGGATCAAAAGTTTTAAAAACGGTGTTCGCCGGAAAACAATGGCGAATCCTATCTATCTGCGGATCGGTAAAGCAGCATCGTTCCTTCAAAGAGTCTTTGATGATCCCTTGGCTCTTCAAGGGACTGTCCTTTTTGTGATCCTTAGCCGGTGAGGATCTTAGCATCATCTTGGTTATGATGAGGGTGAAGAAGAAGAAACAGAATAAGAAGATGAAGATGAAGAGAGAAAGGAAAGAGAAGTACCTGATCAAATCTTCGAATGAGGATTTAAAGGATGAAACGCACGAATTTAAATGCTTCCTAACCCTTATCTCTAATTTCAATTTATAATCATGAATTTGCAGGATAGTCACTTCAGTGACGTCAGGATGGCAACGGCTAGTCAGAAAGTAACGGCTATATATCCGTTGGTTTGTTACGGATAAGAACGAGAAAATATAACTTCGTTTATTTACACATTACTCCTTATATTTTTGGGGCAATTGTTAGGGGAGGATTTTCCAAAGATCAGTGATCCTCAATTACTGTTGGACTTAGGGATCCTTGATTCTGTTTGAATTAGTGATCCTTAGAGAGTGTTGTAGGATCAGGATCCAGGATCATCATAAGGATCCTTATACTAACAATTGTCTGCTTTGAATATGATGTTGTTTTGCAGGAGTACGTGCTTGGACTTGGTCTTGGCGATATTCCTGGAGCATATTCTCTACTTATTCCGCACGTGCTTGACTAATATGGACGTTATGGAGTTCGTGGAAGACTTGCATGAAATGCGGATAGTTAGTTAGCTTAGATATTTTCCAAATTTAAAAGGGGGTAGTGAGCTAGATTAGAACACTTGGCTATTTTTGGCTAACACACACACACTCGTAACTACTCTCATCAGCTTTCGACAGTTTGCTTGGCGATTACACACTTTTTTGCACATTACACTTGTTAGGGGAGGATTTTCTAACAATTAGTGATCCTTATTCGTTATCCTAATTAGTGATCCTTACTTCTGTGACAGGCGGTGATCCTCAGAAGAGCTTCAGGATCAGGATCATGGATCACTTCAAGGATCCTCGTACTGACGATTGTTTACTTATGTTTTGTACTATCTCGCAGGTATAACAAGCTTTACCAAGTCTTGGCGACATTCCTGGAGAATATTCCCAAACTATTTTGCACGTGCTCGGCCAAAAATGGACGTTGTGGAGAACGTGGGGGCTTGGCACAAAAGTCGGATAGTTAGTTTGTTAGCTAGTTATTTTCTTATTTTAAAGGGGTAACGAGCTAGTTAGTGACACTTAGTCATTTTCTGAGTTACACACACACTCGTACAAACGCTCATACCAGCTCTCGTCCAAACACTTAGCAATTTCATACACCTTTTACACGTTACATTCTAGTGATCCTTGTACCTAGCTCGTTACTATCCGAAGTTGTAAACGTTTATTGATTTATTTGAGCTTGGTGATCGGTAGTTTCCATCACCCGGGGTTTTTTGTGCCAGAGATCAACTCTTGATCAAGGGCTTTTTCCCCGTATAAATCCTTGTGTCATTTCAGCAATTTACATTGAAGTGATCCTTGTTATTGTTCTACATTGTTAGCATCATACCCCGTAACATAGAGTTTGGTTGCAATATCCTCAACAGATTTTTTTGACCAAAACAGTTTGGCGCCCACCGTGGGGCAATTGGTGCTTCGTCCTTAGAAAATACGCATTTCTGTGCTCATTTTGGTTCACTACAACCAAGCAAATGGCTTCCTCAGCGAAGAATGCTTCAAATTTGATGCCATCATCCACTTCTTCACAAGGCGTCCCTCCTTTGCCTCCACCACCTTCTGGATCCCAGAAGAATGCTGAGAATGCTGCGAAGAAACCAACTCCCATTTTCTCAAAACCTCCAACTTCTTCTGCTTCTTAGACTCCCACTACTAGTGACATGTTTACTTTGATTTTGCAGATGAAGGATCAGATACGGCAACAGGATAAGACCAATGAGAGGATTCTCAAAGGAATCGGAGATCTGAAGAAACAAAAGACAACGGCAGAGGATCATTCCCCACTGGTGCCAAAATCCTTGAATTTTGATACTCCAGTGATTACTTCTCAGCCATCAGTGGTTCCAGACATTCAATATGTGGGTGGACCAAAAGGAGTGCACTATGGAACAACAACAATGACACAGGCATCAGGTTCATATTTCCAGCCAGCGGGATCCTATCCACAGCATATGGGATCCCTCACGAATTCAGGAGGATATTCAGGAATGCAGCAGATTCAAGGATCATCCTTCGTTCCAGGATCATCCCAGGTTCAAGGATCCTCCTTTGTTCCAGGATCATCCCAGGTTCAAGGATCCTCCTTTGTTCCAGGATCATCCCTGGTTCAAGGATCCTCCTCTGTTCCAGGATCATCCCAGGTTCAAGGATCCTCCTCTGTTCCAGGATCATCCCAGGTTCACGGATCCTCCTTTGTTCCAGGATCATCCCAGGTTCAAGGATCCTCCTTTGTTCCAGGATCGTCCCAGTTTCAGGGATCCTTCCAGATGCCAGGATCCTTGAGGAGTTTGCAAACAGGAAGTTCAGATGTCCATCAGGGAGATTTTATTCCAATGCAGACCAATGCTTCTACTGGTCCCTCGATCATTCAAGAGTCTCAACAATATGGATTAACATCCAATCTTCCTAATCTGAATCCGATGGGAGGTAACACTTTTAATAATTCTTATACTACTAACCATGGTCTTATGCAGGATCCAGGTATCAATCATGCCATGGCCAGAGAATTACAAAAGTTAAAGGATATGATATCAAGTGTTCCAGGAGTGGTCAAACCTATCCCAGAGATTGCAGATGGGAGCCACAAGATATCTCGTTTTGCACCACCAATCTGTGATGCTGAGATACCTAAGAGGTTCCATGTGCCAACAATGAAGCTGTATGATGGTTCGACAGATCCTGAGGAACACATAGCACAATATAGGGAGAGGATGGAGATCAATCCAATTCCAGAAAGGTTAAAGGAAGCATGCCTGTGCAAGGGATTCGGATCCACTCTTACTGGATCAGCTCTCAAATGGCTGCTAAGTCTTCCTCCCTATTCTATTACCTCATTTGCTAACCTAGTTAACTTGTTTAATAATCAATTTTCTTGTAGTAGAAAATTTGAACGATTAACTAGTGATTTATATAGGATAACACAGGGTCATAATGAATCATTAAGGGATTACATTACCAAATTCAGTAAAGAATCCTTAGACATTCCCAACTTAGATATAGCCACGGCTGTTGAGGCCTTCAAAATGGGATTGCTTAGGGATTCATTGTTCTATGATGATCTTGTTATGACACCCTGCAGGAACTTAGATGAGGTAAGAACACGAGCACTTAGGTTCATTCGGCTAGAGGACGATAAGAGGATCCAGGAGAGGTTAGCAGGATCCTCAAAGCAGGATAAGCAAGGATCCTCATTCAGGAACAACAAGTTCAAATCCTATAACAGATCTGATAACCAGAACGTGCATTCTGTTGATCAAGAAGAGGATGATGAGGATTATCCTCCACTTTCTGAATATTGTTTTTGTGTTGATAACAACGAACTAATCCTTGCGATGCAGAACCTAGGTGATAAAGCTAGATGACCAAGAAAAAATGATAGGCCAGCTGCAACTAAGGATAAATGAAAGTGGTGTGCATACCATGAAGATTTTGGGCATCTCACAGAAGAATGCATTGCACTAAGAAAGGAAATTGGATACTTGTTGAGCAAAGGGCATCTAAAGGAATTGCTGGGAAGAAAAAAGTCAAAGACTCAGGATCCTGAAAGGATCCCTGAGAAGGCTCCAGCCCCTCCAGCAGATGCACAAGTGATAAACTTCATTTCTGGAGGATCAGACATTTGTGGCACATCCTTCTCAGCTGCTAAAAGGCACGCAAAGGAAACTAAAATGGATAATGGAGAAAGACCAGTTCGAACATCAAGTGTCTCCGAAGGAAAAGTCATAACCTTTAATGAAGAGGATCGTGTTGATATCCAGGATCCTCATCACGATGGTTTAGTTATTACTCTTTTCATTTCTAACCATTTTGTTCGCAGGATCCTTATAGACGGAGGGAGTTCAGTGAACATTATCCAGCTTGATGTTCTAAAGAAGATGGGTATCCCTGAATCAGATATCATACCAAGATCCTCCGTACTCGTGGGATTTAGTGGCGAAACCAAGAATACCCTGGGGGACATTAAACTCCCAATATACATTGAAGGCCTACACTCTTATCAAAAATTTTGTGTTATTGACTGTTTATCTTGTTGTAATATTATCCTTGGCATGCCTTGGATACACGATATGAAAGCAGTCCCATCTACCTACCATCAATGTGTGAAGCTCCCTAGTCCTTGGGGAGTAGTGAAGATTGATAGTGATCAGCAGGAGGCTAAGAATTGCTACACTTCATCGATGAAACCAGCCTCGAAGTCAAGGGAGCAATAGCAATCAAAGTATCCTCCAAGGGATGTCTTGGAGGCAAGAGAGCAGGATGTGGTAGAAATCCTCATGAACCCCGATGATCCTGAATCCAAAATCTATATCGGATCAGGGATCCTTGGCGAAATGAGAGAAGACCTCGTATCCTTCCTCAAAAGGAGAAAGACTACCTTTGCATGGAAACACGAAGACATGACCGGTATATCCAAAGATGTAATCACTCACAAACTCGGGATTGACAAATCCTTCAAACCAATCCATCAAAGGAGAAGGAAGTTTACACCGGAAAGGAATGCCATTATCCAAGAAGAGGTAGAGAAATTGCTCCGGGCAGGTATGATTAGAGAGGTCAAGTATCCAAGATGGTTGGCCAATGTGGTTGTTGTTCAAAAGAAAAACGGAAAGTGGAGGGTATGTGTCGATTTTACCAATTTAAATAAGGCATGTCCCAAGGATCCTTTCCCGTTACCCCACATTGACTCCATGGTGGATGCAACTGCGGGTCATGAACTATTAACTTTTATGGATGCTTCATCTGGATTCCAACAAATCCAAATGGAACCATCCGACCAAGAGGATACAGCCTTCATGACTCCAACTAGTATATACTACTATATTGCTATGCCGTTCGGACTAAGAAATGCAGGTGCAAAATATCAAAGGCTGGTGAATATGATGTTCAAGGATCAGATTGGACAAACTATGGAGGTTTACATAGATGATATGGTGATAAAATCCTTAAAAGCTGAGGATCACCTAAGAGACTTGGAGGAAGCATTTGATATCCTTGACAAATATAATATGAAACTTAATCCTTCAAAATGTCACTTTGGTGTTAAAGCAGGTAAATTTTTAGGATATATGGTGACAAAGAGAGGCATTGAAGCTAGCCCGGAACAGATCAAAGCAATAGTGAACATCAAATCTCCGGCCAATGCTAAGGATGTTCAAAGGCTAACAGGCAGGATAGCAGCTTTGAACAGATTTATATCCAAATCCTCAGAGAAGTGCAAAGAATTCTATGATATCCTAAGGAAGAACAAGAAATTTGAGTGGACTGAGAAGCATGAGAATGCTTTAAGAGCCCTCAAAGATTACCTATCCTCAGCCCCGGCCTTGATGAAGCCAGAAAAAGGCGAGGTGCTATCCTTGTATCTTGCAGTATCCTCAAAAGCAGTAAGTGCGGTCCTTGTTAAGGATCATGAAGGTACACAACATCCTGTCTATTATGTAAGTAAAAGTTTACTTGATGCCGAATCCAGGTATTTACACCTTGAAAAGCTTATTCTTGCATTAATTATGGCATCTACTAAGTTAAGACATTATTTTGAAACTCACGTTATCATTGTTAAAACTAATTTTCCAATTAAGAATGTCCTCAGGAAACCAGAGATGTCAGGTAGGATGGCTAAGTGGGCAATGAAGCTGAGTGCATATGATATAAGATACGAGCCTAGGACAGCCATCAAATCCCAAGCATTAGCTGACTTTGTGGCTGATTTCAGTAGTGATTTACAAGAAGAAGCTGAGTTAGAAGTCCAGCAGCTAGAAGAGACCAAGGATCCTTGGATACTCTACACTGATGGATCCTCAAACGTCAAAGGCACAGGGCTTGGAATACTACTAAAATCGCCACAGGGGGACATAATACCCTACTCTATAGCTTGTGAGTTCCAAACCACTAACAATGAGGCTGAATATGAAGCCTTAATTGCTGGTTTGCAAATGGCAAAGCATATGGGGATCAGGTATCTTGAGGTACATGTAGATTCATTGTTAATTACAAACCACTTTAATGGATCCTATGCTGTTAAAGGTGAAAAGCTAACCAAATATTTGGAGATAGTCAAAAGTTTGGCACTCTCTTTTGTTTCCTTTAGTTTGACACAGGTACCAAGGGAAGAAAATACAGAAGCTGATGCATTGGCTAATTTAGGATCATCCTTGAAGATCCCGGAGGATATCAAGATCCCTATTATCCATATCCTGACCCCGGCTATTGAGGATCATGTGGCTATGGAGATAGGAAATGATTCTGCAATGATCCCTAGTGAGGATACTCAATCCCATTCAGGATCAGGATCATGGATCTCACCATTATGAGATACTTACAACATGGAGAGATTCCTACAGGAGAAAACCCTAGGGCTTTCAAATCTAAGGTATCTCAATTCACAATTTTAAGTAATATGTTGTATAGACGATCTCTTGCAGGACCATACTTGAGATGCATTGAGGATCCTGAAATCCAAGAAGTTTTAAAAGACTTCCATGAAGGAGATTGTGGAAACCACACTGGGGGCAGGGCATTATTCTCAAGGATCCTGAGGACAGGATACTACTGGCCAACCATGAAGAGAGATGCTGTGGAATATGCTAAAAGATGTGATCCTTGTCAGAGACACAGCAATATCCTTCATTAACCAGCTGAATTATTGCATCCTATATCCTCCTCTTAGCCATTTATGAGATGGGGGATGGATATAGTTGGTAAGCTTCCTAAGGCACCTGGTGGAAAAGTATTCATGCTTGCTATGACTGATTACTTCTCCAAGTGGATAGAGGCTGAAGCTTTTGCCCAAGTCAGAGAAAAGGAAGTTATATCCTTCATTAAAAGAAATATTATAACTAGATTTGGAATTCCTTCTGAGATTATATGTGATAATGGTTCCCAATTTATTGGGGGCAGAACCACTAACTTTTGTGACAGCTGGGGGATTAAGATGATAACATCAACACCAGTCCACCCACAAGCTAATGGTCAGGCAGAATCATCCAACAAGATCATCATCAACAATTTGAAGAAGAAGCTTGGATCCAAGAAAGGGAAATGGGCAGAAGAACTACCCTATGTGCTTAGGGCTGATAGGACAACCCCCAAGAATGCTACTGGTCAAACACCATTCTCTTTGGTATTTGGGGCGGAATCAGTGATCCCAACAGAAATGGTGGTTCCAACTGCAAGAACAAGTACCCGTGATCCTGATGAGAATGATGAGAACTTGGCTCAAGACCTGGATAGTATTGAAGAAATCAGGGATATGGCTAGGATAAGGATGGCCAGTTATCAGCAAAGAATGGCCGGTGCTTACAACAAAAATGTCAGGATCAGGAGGTTTCAAGTTGGAGATATGGTATTAAGGAAAGCATTCCAAAATACCACCAAGCCTGCTGATGGAAAATTGGCTCCAAAATGGGAAGGCCCTTATTTGATTGAAGCTGAAGCAGGAAAGGGGGCATATAGATTGCTAACCATGGAAGGTGATTTGCTACCAAGAGCTTGGAATGCTGTCCACTTGAAGAAATATTTCATGTGAGCAGGATCCTAGTGGCATAGATGATCCTCACGATAGGAATATCCTTAAAGGATCCTCAAAGTATCAGTGATCCTTACTTAGGTAATATCCTAAACTTGAACTATTTCATTTCTTTATTTTCTCATATAAGGATAAGGATCATGTATCCTTTATCCATCTCTCACGTGAGTTTAAGTTTTGAAAGTTCAGGTATCCTTAGCATAACATTGGTTATCTGCTGAAGCAATCCGTTCCTTGGGTTTAACCCCAGTTATTTGGGCTTGACCCCAGTTCCGCCTGTAGCGCACGATGATCCTGGTATAGTTCAAGGCATTGGGACCAGTACTCGTTTTAGGGGCTGATAATTCCATTGTACTGGCTATACCTAGGATCCTACGTATAATGGTAGACGTACCATACATCCGTTCATAAGGTTCTAACGTTTTCACGTTAGCTAAGGTTTCTAACGTTTTCACGTTAGCTAAGGTTTTGGCATATTCATGTCACTAAGTTTGGATAGTCGCCAGTCAGGGCCATACTCCAGTTTACATACGATCCTTGGGCTTGTCCCCAGTTATCCTTGGGCTTGTCCCCAGTTATCCTTGGGCTTGTCCCCAGTTGCTAACTCTTTTCTTATGTTGGCTTAGTCCCAAGTTGTGATCTATTTCAGGTCCTTGAAGATAAGCAACTAGGGATCCTTGATCCTTACTTCTTTCTAAGGTTTATTTTACAGTTATCCTTATTATGGTTAGGATCCTAACTTGGACCCTCAGGTATGATCCTTAACTATTTTTAATCCTATTCATTATTTATTTGAATAACCCTTATACTTGACAACTGAACTTATGATTCTTAAACCATATTACTTTTTAGAACTTATCGGTTATGGGATATGTGATCCTTGATCATATCCTAAACTTTCTGGATATCTTTTCTAATTTTTCAAGGCTTGATAAGTATAAACAGAATGAGCATTACAACAGTTGGAAAGTAAGATATTATAAAGGATAACAACACTAGATAAGCGACAAAAGGTTAAGTTTTTATTTATTAACAAAAGACTAACCCTTAAAAGGTTGTCAAAATTACCTACCCGAGCATCTACCAGCAAAACGTGGCCCGTCCGCTGGGGTAGGTAAAGGGTGTCCATGATAATAAGTTCAAAAGTAGTGCAGGAATATAAAGGCGGCAGGATCACAATGGCTTCATCCCCAAAACAGAGGATCCCTCCACCATATGCAATCCTGCCTATTGTCCAAAGGATCATACATGATCCTTAATCCTAAAACCTATTGTTCAAGTACAAACCATTAAATTGTTTTAAACATCACAACCACAAAAACTACCACCAGATTTAAAAATTGGGCTCCGGCTACGTCTAGAAATGTCCTTCATCGCCCAATCATGCAGCCTAAACCTTCGCTGCATTGTCACCTCCAGCTCCACTTGTTTCACCACCTTCACCTTTGCCTCCAGCTTCAATTGTCAGGATCTCTTCAACCTCCTCAGCCTCTTCATCGTCCAGTTCAGCCAGCCTTGCCTTCCAACCTTCAATATCCCAGGTGCTCTTGTCAAAAGCAGGATCCTGAGCTTCCAAGGCCATTTGAAGCTTGGTCTTGTACATTGTAATGGCGGCAGAGACTTTGGCATCTTCGGTGATCTCACTCTTCTCATAATCAACATTAACCAGCACCTTGGCCATCTGCTGTTTGGTATCCCGGACTTCCTTCTGAAGATCAGCAATTGTGAGATCCTTTAACACCGCAACCTGCTGGAGATCGGCAATCTTCCTATCCTGATCCTCAACGTGGCCCACATAGTCCTCAATCTCAGCGAATTTCTGTAAAAAGGATAAGGTCAGGATCAAGTAATAAGCAGGATATGTCAACAGGATATACGAGCAAAGACAGTGATCCTCACCTCATTAAAGTACTCAAGGAATTGATGACGGATCAGAGGCAGACCCTGCAGATCCCCAGCTTCAGAGGCTTTTCTCTTCTTGATTGCCTTCCCTTTGAGGGGTGCCTTGGGGACCGAAGCTGTCGGACTGGTAGGAGCTTTTCTCTTGGAGGATCTGACAGTGGTGAGATCAGCAACATTGAACTTGGAAGCGGACTTGGTGGATTTTCCAGCACCTACACAACCAAAACAAGATAAGTATCTTTTCTTAATTCATATTTCATTATTTATTTAAATTTTAAACAAGGATACTTACTTGACATTGTGACAGAGCCTGAGGATACCTCCTGTGAATCTTGGGTTGTTGTCTTGAAAGTTCTTGTCTCAGGATCAAGTTTCTTGAAAGCAAGGAGCCTCTCCTTAGCAGCAGGGGACAATTTGAGGTGTGAGACGGTGATAGCTGCATAACAAGAAAGCAAAAATGTAAGTTATCCTTACATCAAAAGAAAGTTCCTGGTGATCCTTCTCAGGATCCTCCACCCTACCATGGGTAGCCCATTTTTTGGGTAGATCCTTTCCATCCTCGATGGAATCTCTCTTGATAAAAAAGAAACGCCGTTTCCAATTAGCATCATTCTTGGTGGCTTTGAAGATCGGGTGTTCCTCACCGGGTTTACGTTTAAACAAATAACGATGAGAACCAAGGGTGGTAAGATCATACAGCTCTCCCAGCTCTGCCATTCCTAGATCTATTTCCTCCTGATCGATGATCCTTTCAAGGGTGTACAAAACCCTCCAAATCATCGGCATGGCTTGGATATAAGAGATGCCGGTTAGGGAAAAGAAAGATTGGGTGAAGGCTGGAAAAGGATATGTATAGCCTATGGTGAAAGGAGTGACGGGGAAAGCAACCCACTTATCGGAGATATGATCGCTCAGGGCATTGGGGTCAAAAGGCCTAAATTCGGTGTTTGCCGGGGAGCAGTGGCGGATCCTATCTATCTGAGCATCATTGAAGAAGCAGCGTTCTTTAATGGAGTCTTCAATGATCCCCTGGCTTTTCGGAGGACTGTTCTTTGGGTGATCCTTGGCTGGGGAATTTCGGAGCAACATCTTTGATGGAAAGAGATGAAAACAGAGCAAGAGAGGGAAGAAGATAGAGAGAGAGAATACCTGATCGTCTTCGGAATGCAGATTATAAAGGGAGTCTCTCTGAAAATTTAAATGCATTTGATCCTATCTATATCTCTATTTATAATTATGATTCTGCAGGATTGTCACTTCTGTGCGTCATGATCGCAACGGCTAGTTCGATATCAACGGCTATATATCCGTTAGTTAGTTGCGGATCAGATCAAAAAAAAAACATAACTCGCTAATTTTACATATCACTCCTTATATTTTGGGGGCAATTGTTAGGGGAGGATTTTCTAACAATTAGTGATCCTTATTCGTTATCCTAATTAGTAATCCTTACTTCTGTGACAGGCGGTGATCCTCAGAAGAGCTTCAGGATCAGGATCATGGATCACTTCAAGGATCCTCGTACTGACGATTGTTTACTTATGTTTTGTACTATCTCTCAGGTATAACAAGCTTGACCAAGTCTTGGCGACATTCCTGGAGAATATTCCCAAACTATTTTGCACGTGCTCGGCCAAAAATGGACGTTGTGGAGAACGTGGGGGCTTGGCACAAAAGTCGGATAGTTAGTTTGTTAGCTAGTTATTTTCTTATTTTAAAGGGGTAACGAGCTAGTTAGTGACACTTAGTCATTTTCTGAGTTACACACACACTCGTACAAACGCTCATACCAGCTCTCGTCCAAACACTTAGCAATTTCATACACCTTTTACACGTTACATTCTAGTGATCCTTGTACCTAGCTCGTTACTATCCGAAGTTGTAAACGTTTATTGATTTATTTGAGCTTGGTGATCGGTAGTTTCCATCACCCGGGGTTTTTTGTGCCGGAGATCAACTCTTGATCAAGGGTTTTTTCCCCGTATAAATCCTTGTGTCATTTCAGCAATTTACATTGAAGTGATCCTTGTTATTGTTCTACATTGTTAGCATCATACCCCGTAACATAGAGTTTGGTTGCAATATCCTCAACAGATTTTTTTGACCAAAACAACACTCTAGTGATCCTTGTAACTAGCTCGCTATCATCCGAAGTTGTAATACATTTTCTGTTTAATCTGAGTTGGTGATCGGTAGTTTCCATCACCCGAGGTTTTTTATGCCGGAGATCATCTCTTGATCAAGGGCTTTTTCCTCGTATAAATCATTGTGTCACTTGTTCATTACATTTCTGAGTGATCCTTAATATTGTTCATTGATTCAAGCATCACACCTCACAACAGAAAGTTTGATTGCATTATCTTTGCTTGATTTTTGACCAAAACAATTTATATGTCTTTTTTTTTAAGTTTTGGTTTCTCTTCACTTGATTAATCAATTTGGCTTCTAAATTAGAAAATTTTGAAATTTTGAAATACTAGTTTGAGTTAGTTTAATTTAGAAATAATGAAGGTGAAATGAAATTAGATTCAGAAAAAGAAGTTATAATTAGAACCAATGTTTTAAAATATGGTTTTTATACCTTACCGGATTTGACTCAGAAACGGTTTAACCGGGTGTATCGGACGGTTCAATCGGGTGTACCGGCGGTTTAACTGATCCTACCGGACGATTACTGTTACAACCTGCTGGTTTGAACCGGTTTATAAAACATTGATTAGAACTTGTCAAATTTCGTACGGTGAGGATGTGGTTATCAAGTTATAATTTTTGAAGGTGAAATGACTGAAATCAAATATTTTATACGGTGAGGATATGGTTATCAAGTTCTTATCTTATTTATTTTTAAAAATCTTTTATGTTTATATGGGTTTGGCTATATACCATGCTGATAATGATAATGTTTATCAAGTTCTTATTTTTTTAAATCTTTTATTTGTTTAATGATGATAATGATAATGTTTATCTGGTTCTTATTTTTTTAAATCTTTTATTTGTTTATATGGGTTTGCGCATATACTATGATGATATGGTTATCAAGTTCTCATTTATTTATTAAATCTTTTATATGCACATTGGTTTGAATATACACTATGATGATTTCATTACCAGCTCCATTATGTTTTGTTTGAATGAGAAAATAACACAATTGGCCTATTAGCTCAGTTGGTTAGAGCGTCGTGCTAATAACGCGAAGGTCGCAGGTTCGAGACCTGCATGGGCCAATTTTTTTCAAACATTTTCTTAAGGAGACTGCTCATTCTTTGTTTTTATTGAGTCAATGGGGACATTCACTTTTCCTATTTAGTAATGTTACATTTTTATTTAAACAAAATTCCTTGTGTGTTTTCACAATAACCAATAAAATTTGTCTCTTGTAATAGTTATTTATTTATTTATTTATATATAATGAATGATACTTAAAAGTTCTATGAAAAAAATAGGCTTGACTAGATTAAAAAAGCTCTCTTTAGTCTTGTACACTTATAAAATACGCCTACTTGTTGACAAGTTAGTTTATCTAGATCTATAAACCGTCTTGTGTATAACGCTAAACGCTAATTGATCATTAGTTTCCAAAAGAAAACAATAACATTAAGAACACTTGTGTACTAACTTATGTGGTTAAGTTAAAATACCAAATTTTCATCCTTGATATTATACCATGTGTTACAAAGAAGTTCATTTACCCTTCAAAAACAAACAGTTGAGCAAAAACATGATTTTGAAAACATCCTGATTCATTTACAAATGAAAGCCGAGAATCAACAAAGTTTTACATCAATAAGCATGATGCGAACATGAGTATCTTTGTATGTAAACTGAACAACATCTACTCTTTATTTGACAAATGAAAGTAGAGAATCTACAATGTTCTACATCAACAAGCATGATGTGAACATGAGTGAGGATCTTTGTATGTAAACCGAACAACTACTCTTTATTTGACATAACGTTCGCCTGCTTCTCCACCTCGCTATCCAGTTCCGCCACTTTCAGCTTCAGTTCATCTATAAGTTTTTGTATATTGTCAAAGGACGGAAGTACCCTCGCATTCTCAGATTTGACTGCATCCAGTTCAGTTTTCAGTTGATCAATTAAAGTGTTCTGAGAAGACTTATCAGCACATAGTATGCTCATCTGCTCACTTTGTTGATCAATTAACGCAGTTTTTTCCGTTAGTTGCTGTTTTAACTGGCCAGTAACACCCTTCCAGATCTTCTCTTTCTTCTCATGTGTGGCTTTCAGCTGTGCAATTTCGGTCCTGTATTGGTTCATCTTCGTATTCATTTCTTTCATTTCAGACTCATGGTTTAATTGATTAGCTATCTTCTCTGCTATAACTCCAGCCAAGTGTCCATCGAGCTTCTTAACAATCTCTCGTGATTCGTTAAACCCGTTTTCCATTGTTTTATATTCCTGTTTAGACTTGGACATGTACAGCCCAATATCTGCTATATTTGCTTCAATCTCTTTCTTCAACCTGCGATTTTCGACTGTTAAAATTTTATTTTTTCGTTTCAAACTCGCCACCTCTTGTTCCAATTTGGAAATCTTTTTAAGTAAGCCTTTAGGTTTCTTGTCATCAACCTTGTCATCTGCTATTTTTTCTTCAATCTCTATCTTCAACTCGCCATTTTCGACTGTTAAACTTTCATTTTTTCGTTTCAAACTCTCCACCTCTTCTTCCAAATTGGAAATCTTTTCAAGTAAGGCTTTAGGGTCCTTGTTATCATCATTGACCGGTGGTATTGCAGGCTTCCTAACAGATGACTTAGAAAGATAAAAACCACCGCCATCCGTTCTCAAAAGTAAATCGTAGCCAGTAGCTGTACTGAATCTAGGAGCAAGCGTCTGAGTCTCTTGCGGAGGGTCCGAGTCTGAAGACTCAAGATGCGGATTTTGCGTCAGGGCTGAATAGTACGCACTGACGTCTTCAATCAAATAACCGAATTGTTCAGCCAACGCGGTATGTATCGATGATAACTCTGATAACTTTTTGACAATATAAGACTTCTTCCTAGCATAACTTTTGGCTGTCATTATATCGAAACTTTCATCTTGTTCTAGCGCCTCAGAAACATCATCAATAAACTGCTGGAAGTCTACATTCACAGACATTTCAATCCCAATTAACATACATATGTCTTTTCTTTTAACAGAATTCAACAAGTATGGTATAAAAACCTCACCTACAACGTTTTCTGCTACGCCTACAGAATATTCGTGTAGCGGACTATCCTCTGGTCGAGGGGGTGATTTTGGTTCTTCACTTCCCATTATAGCGATACCAACTATCCTGCGTGATATTTAGTAAATACATTTGTCAAATCAAAGGCAAATTTCACTAATTCGACACAAGAAAATAACTACAAACCCTAGATAACCCTAAGTTCCGGATGTTAATCAATAACAACACATACAAAATACGCCAAAGAATCAATTAAATTCAATGAAAATGTCATGGATCAGATCTTTTCAATCATCAAACCGCATCTTATCCAAAAAAATAACAGTAATTAACAGCAAATGCCTTGTATCAGATCGATTCAATCATCGAAAACTACGTATTTACAGAAACAGAATCACAAATGATGAAGAAATTAACTGAAATCAGTACTGATCATAACTAAAAACAGAATCACAGATGATAAAGAAATTAATATAGCAAATGTAATGAATCAGATGAATTTAATCTCACAGATGATAAAAAATTAACTAGAAACAGTTATAATCAGTAGTAATATCAACTAAAAACCGCCATTGTAGCAACTGTAATGAATCAGATCCAATCAATCATCTGAACGAAATTGAGAGCGATAAACGATAACGCAGACATCAAAAGTTAACATCTATGAAACGAAAGTGAGAGCGAGATTCGACTAACCTTTCACGAAAACTGAAACTGTTTCAAAAGAATTGATCGAAGCTTCTTTGTGAGCGTTCTAGAGAGAGAGAGAGAGAGAGAGAGAGAGATGTGGTTTGAAAATCTGGTAGTGGAAGTTGTTAGTCTGTTACCCGCCTTTATGCCTTTCGAATATGTAGCCAGGGGTACTTTAGGCATTTCCAGTTTATGGATAGATGGGTGATTATTTTTGTTTATTATTATAAAATTAAAATTAATTAATTTAGATTATAAAAAATAGCTAATTGAAAACCTGTATTAAAAACAATTCAAGTAATTGAGTTAAATAGTAAGAGAAAGTTCAAAATACAAAAGTCCTTTAAGGGGTTATTTTATAAAACGTACGTGATCACAAAATAACGTGCATAATTATACATATAACATGTGTAATTAGGGTTTTACTTCATGCGTGATTTTCTGATTTTGTGATTAGTCTATGCGTGATTAGAGTTTGAATTTTATAACATGCGTAATTTACTCACGTACGCTTCGCACGTTAAGGGGTTATTGTTGTACATTAATCTTCCCCTAAATTGTAAACTATAAAGTATAAACATGTGTGTAAACAAGTGGTTCATGGATCGACCCATGCTGACGTGGACCATGTATTTGGGAAATCATGTATATATCCACAAAGTTGTAAATGTGCCAAGTCGTTTGTGAGCTAATTGAGACTGGCTCGCTAAAAGTTTGAAACGAGCCGAGCTTACATGAGCTTGAGCACGAGCCCAAACTTCACTTATCGGGTTTAAGTTCGCTCGCGAGCCTAAACGAGCCTATCGTTTATATAACTTTTATTTAATATGTTAAATGCTGTTTATATAACAATTATTATTATTATTATTATTATTATTATTATTATTATTATTATTATTATCATTATTATACATAAAACTATATAAAAAAACTAAATAACATATATTGTGTTATACATAAAAATGATGATTATAATAAATATACAAAACAGCTAATATATAATAATCAAGCCGCCCGAGCCAAGCTCAAGTTTGAATAACTACTCACGAGCCAAGCTAGAGGTTTAGATATAGAGCTCGCAACAAGCCAAGCTCAAGCTCTCGTAAGTTAAGCGAGCTGAGCTCGAGCTTCGACAAGCCCCGGCTCGGCATGTTTACACCCCTAATAAATATCCACCAAAGTGTGGATCAATGTGACTGTTAAGCATACAACATTGACATACATGAGCTCAATCATTTGATACCGGGGTTGGGTATCCAGGAAACCCCATTTTTGAAACCTCAAACACAAAGACCCCATTTCATTAAAAAAATGGACTTCAAATGATCTTTGACTATTATAAAGTCAAACACCCCTTAAAGAAATACATTCAAATTTATGAGAATAATGGATGCATAACATTCACCTAATATCCGGACTTTACAAGCAAAAGAAAGAACCAAATATCCCAAACCAGATGATTTGAATACATCATCTCTTCCTTTTTAATGAAGTAACAAAATGCATTACTTGAACATCCGTAGAAAAGTACTAACATCATTTAAACTGGCAAAATCGCGCCAATGAGCATGATGTGAAGGTTATTAGTTATTACACAACCAGTAGCTTTATAGATAAAGGACCTGAGGGACTACTAACCGTGTTGACCCATTGTGTACTTGGTCAACTTAAAAAGTCAAAACAACATGCTTTTTGTTGCCAATGAACGCTTGGCGAAGTTGTTTGTATCCGGACATGTAATGGTCCAGTGAGAAAGATAGCTGCCTAATAACTTCCCTTTTCTCCTCTGCACTATCGGATATAACTTCCCGTTGCCTTACCACTTCTCTTTCCCGTTCCATCACTTTCAGTTTTAGTTCATCTACAACTTTTTGTGCATTATCAAAAGACGAAAGTAGCCCCACATGCTCAACTTGTATCGAATTCAAACAGGTCTCCAGTTCTCTGACTAAATTGTCCTGAGAACGCTTCTCAGCTCGAAGTGTATCAAGCTTAGCAGTAACTTCATCTTTCTTTAACTTCAAAGAGTCCAAGTGTTTACTCAAATCATTAACTGACCGACATTTCTCACTTACTTCCATTTTCAGTCTTCCGATATCAGACATTGACTGATCAAGATTTCTGCTCAGTTCTGTGATTTGATCGTTACGAACTGATATATCAGCTACGTATAAGGATACCTCCTCTTGCAATCTTCGATTGCATTCCTTCAAATTAGTATTTTCGTCTACTAAAGTTTGAACCTTTGTGTTCAAGGTAACCAGCTCTTCTTCCAAATTGGAAATCTTATCAAGTAAAACCTCAGGTGCCTTGGTTTCTTTGACCTTCAATGCATCATCGTTGACCGGAGAAACAAGAAGCTTGTTAATAGACATGAAAGATTCCGAATCAGAATCTGATGATAACGAGAAGGAAGACTCTGAGCCTTCTCTTCTAGAAGCATAGGAACCACCGCCACCAGAGCTCAAAAGTGCATCTAAACCGATAGGTGTCCTACATTTACGTGTGTTGCTCATTTTATCAGGAGTAAACATTTGAGTAACTTGAGGAGAGCTTGAATCATAAGAATCAAGATACTGTTTTTTGATCTTGGATTCACAATCCTTGCTAAATTCTCCAATTAAGTGAGCATGTTGATCAACCAACACTGCGTGCATACGCGATAACTCAGCTACATACGTTGTTAATTCGGACTTCTTGCCATCACAAAATTCAGATGTTGTTTCAGATAAATTGCCATCTTGTTCTATCAGCTTAAGGATCTCTTTAACACACTGCTGGAACCCTAATTTCCGAGTATTACAAGCTTAATTAGTATAAACAAAGTATGACGCGCAAGTTAACCAATTTGTTTAATTCACAGAACCATTTTGAAATGGCTACTTGCACATGTTTTGCCTGTGATATGCAAACTACACAAAAACATAAGTAAATATGTAATAAGGACCTCACCTTCAACATTTTCGGCGAGGCAGATAGAAAATTTGGGACCAAGCTGACTACCTTCAACTAGTGAGAATGATTTTGTTTCGACACCCTCCATTTAAAGAGACCAACTTCCCTGTGTATCAAATGATAAGATTAGGCCAATCTTTCAACACTAATAAAGCAATTAGAGTTATGTCATATGTGTGTCATTTATGTATACCAATTTGTAAGAAAAAAAGAAACTGCAAGAACCTAGAAACAGCATGTGCAAAACATTTGGAACTTATGCTTGTCAATATATAAAATTTACATTTGCGAAACAAATTTGTTAAATGTCACTTGAGTCATGGTTCTTGATAGACCACACGGAGTGGGCATGGATTTGGGGTGTGGTGGTCTCTTCACGCCGGGCACCGGCGTGGAAGGCTTTGGGGTGGCGATGTGGCATCTCGTGGTGGGGTGTGGATTATAGCCGTTGCGCCCAACGGCTATTAAAAAAAAAACTTTTCAAATAATTTTACTCCTCTTATTTATCTAAAGCCTTTTTGTTCCATGTTTTACCTTCAAAATCTCTCAACTTTCATTTCATTTCTCACAAAACTCTTCAAAATGGCATTGAATCCATGGAACGAAGAATAGGACATTGCGTTGTGTGAATCTTGGATCACAACAGTTACCGACAACGCGCCTCCCTTACCCACGCATCCGTTTTGAGAACGAGTTTTCCAACAATTTTGTATGCATAGGGGTGAGGCCACTCGAACCATGGACGCACTTGGTTCACGTTTCAAGATTATTCGTATGGCTAGTTCGAGATTTGAGATGGTTGTCAACGCTGTGAACAACGACTAGGGTGAGCTCAACAAAGACAACGTCATCCAAGTCGCCCTCGTCGAGTACAGGTTAACGTATGGCCGTGACTTCAAACACGTCGCGGCGTGGTTAAGTATGTTTAAGTAAACATTTAATTTTCATTATGTAATGTTTCTTTTAGTTTCGTTTTTTTAAGTTGTGTAATGTTTTTATTTTTTAAGTTATTTAATGTTTTTGTCTTTTAAATTATGTAATGTTTTTTTATTAATGTTATTATTTGTTTAATTTGTATTAATGGTTTTTTTATTAAAGTTAATAAATTTTATATAAGTTTTAAATATAAAATAATAATAATAATAATAATAATAATAATAATAATAATAATAATAATAAAAGTGTGTGCAACGTGGAAGAACGCCACCACGTCCCGTCCCACTTCTCCCTTTTTTGCACCACATCACTTTTCTAAAGCGTGTGCTGAGGTGGCACCATATGTTATAATATTAGAGGATGAATCCGGTCGTCAGCTTAAGCCACAACGGATAGTCTTATAAAGACCGAATATTATAAAAAAAATCGTTGCATGATAAGAACCTTAAAAACATGACTTGAGCATGACATTTTACCATCTTGAATCAGCCACCTAGTGAATCAAAGGATAAGATGTGGGAGAAACACGTGTGTTAGCATCATCTAAATTGAGTTGTAAAAAAAAGTCACAATCACTATTCATCCACCTTACAAAATTATATAGATGTCTGAATTGAGTTGTAAAAAAAAGTCACAATCACTATTCATCCGCCTTACAAAATTATATAGATGCAATGGAATTGTTATACTCTTTTAAGATCATTTATCGATTAAATGCCTTTAAATAGCATCTAAGGTTAAAAGATTATATTACTTGGTTAAAAAGTCATCACACACCTCATTTCCTATAACCAAGTCCCACTTTTTCTCTTCAAAACTCAAAATTTTACCACGAAAAAATCCGCATATTAATAATTTCAATTTGAAAGTTAACGCATGTGAGAAAAAAGTGTTAAACGGAAAAGATTGTCAAAGGCAAAATTACAGGATCAGATTCCAATCAAAGATTTGCTAGCTATTCGCCAGCCTGTTACCAGCATCAACTATTCAATATGTTTCCGTTTATAATTTTTTGTTTTGTGTATAAATAGGCTGCTTGTTTCTTGGTAAAATCAATCAATATCAGTTCTTTCTCTAATAAAGTTTTCATGGTATCAGAGCGGTGTTCCTGATCCTTGGAACAATCTGCTCATCAAAGAAATTCCAAACCAAAAAATCCCTTGCTTCCCAAACCAAAAAAAAAAAAAAATCGTCATCTCAAACCAAAAAAAAAAAAAAAAATACCCAAATCAAGAATCACATTCTCAAACCTGTTCAATCAATTCAAAATCACCATTTCAAACCACCACTACCGGCGGCGTTCATCACCAAACCAAAATCAAACTCCAAAAAATCAAAAACCAACCTGTGAGAGCCATCGTCGACCTTCTCCCTAAACCCCGAAACAACCACCGCCTCCTCTGCCGGCGTCGCTCCGGCTACCACAGCGGTAACCACAGTCATCTCCGCAGAACACGTGTCGGTGGTGTTGCTGGTTCGCTTTTGTCGCCGTGTTTCCGATCGGTGGAGTTGTTTTGCCGGCTGAAACCTCCCGGTGTTCTTTGTCCCATGTTGGTGGTGAATTGATAAAAGTGCAAAGGAAAGTAGAGAGATCAGTGATTGGGGTTTGAGTGAGAAGAGATTTTGAAATAGAGATAGGCAGAGAGAGAAAAGAACAAAGGGTGGCGTCGTTGTTTTTTTTTGAAAAAAAAAAAAAATTAGGGTTTGACTTCTTGGTAGAGAGATATGGGGTGTAGAGGAAAAAAGGAAGATATGAAAAGGTGGGGAGGTGATGTAGAAATAGACGAAATAAAAAGAAAAATGGGAAAGGCAAATACGGTACAGAACTGTTATAAAAAAATAAATCTTGGATTTTTGATTGTGGGGCAACCGACACTATGACATATGAAATGTCTGATTTGGTGTCAACATCCAAACCGCGGAAAACTCATATTCAAACTGCGAACGGAGAGGTTATGCGTGCAGAAGGGGGAGGAACAATTGAAATATCCCCAACGTTAAAACTCTCAAATTGTCTTTATGTTCCATCATTGTCACATAAATTACTATCAATCAGTCATGTGACAAAAGAACTGAATTGCATAGTACTAATGCATCCCACTTTTTGTATCTTACAGGACATCAGGACGGGGACGATTATTGGACGTGGCACTGAGCGTCAGGGGTTGTACTATGTGGATGAGGTGACTCAACAAGGTACTGTGATGTTGACTCATGGAACTACAAACCGGGAAGCATGGTTATGGCATAGGCGCCTCGGACATCCATCAGCTGGGTATCTACATCTTTTATTCCCTAAACTTTTTTCTTCTCGTGATAAAATAAATTGTGAAACCTGTTTTCTTGCTAAAAGCCATCGACAACCTTTCAAACCAAATAATACGAGAGTTAATGTGCCTTTCTCATTAATTCACTCTGATGTATGGGGTCCGTCCCCTATTACGGGGGGACAAGGCTTTCGTTATTTCTTGCTATTCATAGATGATTGTACCCGTATGACGTGGGTCTATTTCTTGAAACACAAGTCTGAAGTTTTTGAAAAATTTACTATATTCCATACTATGATTCACACTCAATTTCAAAAAGAAATTCAAATCCTTCGGTCCGACAATGGGGGGGAATTCGTTAATGCGTCCATAAAACAGTTTTGCCAAACCAAGGGGATAATTCACCAAACCACCTGTCCACATACTCCTGAACAAAATGGAGTCGCCGAACGCAAAAACCGTATAATTCTTGAGATGACTCGGGCCTTCCTAATCGAATCCAAAGTCCCTAAATATTTTTGGCCCGAAGCAGTAGCTTCTTCTGTATACCTTATAAATCAACTTCCTACAAAAATTCTTGAACTAAAAACCCCCATACAGGCCCTAGAAAAATTTGCCGAGATCCCTCCTCCTCTTACTCTTGAACCACGAATTTTTGGCTGCTCAACCTTTGTTCACATACCCAAAACCAATCGAACAAAACTTGACCCGTGTGCCGAGAAATGTGTGTTTGTGGGCTATGGAGTTAATCAAAAGGGTTATCGTTGTTACAACCCAAAAACACGTCACACATACACTACTATGAACCTTGACTTTCTTGAAACAGAATACTTCTATAACACCCAACCCAATGGTTAGGGGGAGAACGAACACATAGACACATTGGGATGGCTGACTCGATTCCCATCGTCTGAGGAAGTCATAACCAGAGGAGATCACAGTACCAAAGGAGAATCACCGCCTAACACAAACACACAACCAACTGAGCACAGTGTCACTGAAGAAAATCCCTCCAACCTGATGCCCGAGGTTAGTAACAATGAGATTCCTGAAAATTCTGATGTTTTCCCTAATCATTATGAATCTGAGCACACAGAACAGGAGCAAACTGAACAAAGTTCTCCTGCTTCCCCTAATCATAGCAATGGTGAACACATAGCACCGGTGACAACAGCAGAGCACATTGAACCAAAGGAAGCACCAGAACGGTATGTGTTGCCGCCAAGGGCAAATAGGGGAGTTCCTCCTAAGCGATATTCTCCAGAAAAGGAATCTCGAAACTCAAATTATCCGGTAGCCAACGTAGCCAGGGGGAGCCTGTCTCATGAAGCTAAGGCGTTTGCTTCCTCATTATATTCTGAACATACTCCAACCAATGTAAAACAAGCCTTAGAATCTGAGAACTGGAAAAAAGCAATGAGAACAGAGATGGAGGCCCTGATGAAAAATGATACATGGGAAAAGTGTACTCTTCCCCCAGGAAAGAAACCCGTGGGATGTCGTTGGGTTTTTACAGTGAAGTACAAGTCAGATGGAACCATTGAGAGGTACAAAGCCCGACTGGTAGCTAAAGGATATACTCAAACATACGGGATCGACTACTTGGAAACCTTCTCACCAGTGGCCAAAATTAACACTATCAGAGTCCTCTTCTCAATAGCTGCAAACGAAAATTGGCCACTTCATCAATTTGACGTAAAGAACGCTTTTCTGCATGGAGAATTAACAGAAGAAGTTTACATGGAAGCTCCTCCTGGTTTTGCAACAGATTTCAAGACAGGTGAAGTATGTCGGTTGAAAAAAACCCTTTATGGTCTAAAGCAATCTCCTCGAGCGTGGTTTGGTAGATTTACACTCGCAATGAAAGGATATGGATTTAAACAAAGCAACTCAGACCACACTTTGTTCATCAAACAAAGAGGAAGACTTGTAACATGTCTAATTGTATATGTTGATGATATGATCATTACGGGGAATGACAAGGAAGAGATGACAAAATTAAAAGAGAGCCTGTTCCGAGAATTTGAAATGAAAGACTTGGGAAGACTTAAGTATTTTCTTGGAATTGAAGTACTAAGGTCCAAACGAGGAATCTTTATTTGCCAGAAAAAATACATACTAGATATGTTAGCCGAAACGGGAATGATCGATTGCAAACCAGCAGATACACCAATGATGGTGAATCAGAAACTTCAAATGGAGGAAGGAGCAAAACTAGTCGAAAAAGAAAGGTATCAACGGCTAGTAGGAAAGCTGATATATTTGTCACACACACGACCTGACATAGCTTATGCAGTAAGTGTTGTTAGCCAGTTTATGCACCAGCCTCAAAAAGCACACATGGAAGCAGTATGTAGAATCATGAGATATCTCAAAGGAACAATTGGCCATGGAGTCCTTTTTAAATCAAACGGACATCTGAAAATTCAAGGGTACACTGATGCAGACTGGGCCGGAGATAAATGGGATCGAAGATCAACATCAGGGTACTTCACCCTAGTCGGAGGAAATCTAGTTACCTGGAGAAGCAAGAAGCAAAAGGTGGTTGCTCTATCCAGTGCAGAAGCCGAATTTCGAGGAATAGCACGAGGCTTGACAGAAATACTATGGATACGGAAGCTTCTAACTGAAGTCGGTTTTCCTCCAACAGAACCAACTAGAATCATGTGTGACAACAAAGCAGCTATTCAAATCTCAGAAAATCCGGTTCAGCATGATCGTACAAAGCATGTAGAAGTAGATAGACACTTCATCAAAGAAAAGCTAGAATCGGGGATTCTCGAACTACCTTTTGTGCGGTCTGAAGATCAATTAGCAGATATCCTGACAAAGGCGGTTAATGAGAAAATATTCAGCAAATGCCTAAGCAAGTTAAGTATTGGAGATCCCACTACTCAACTTGAGGGGGAGTGTTAAACGGAAAAGATTGTCAAAGGCAAAATTACAGGATCAGATTCCAATCAAAGATTTGCTAGCTATTCGCCAGCCTGTTACCAGCATCAACTATTCAATATGTTTCCGTTTATAATTTTTTGTTTTGTGTATAAATAGGCTGCTTGTTTCTTGGTAAAATCAATCAATATCAGTTCTTTCTCTAATAAAGTTTTCAAAAAGGATTTGTCTTTGCTTGGCTTGACACACTTAAAGTTGAAATTTGCTATATGAATAATACATGTTAGTTTTTAAGCACCATTATTTTTATGTTAAATATAATTAAGACTATATCTCCAACTTGGTATTGGAGATAAAATTCGGACAAGCCACAACCCTTAAACAAGTGCACTTCCAAGTTACCAACCATTTTTGTTGGGCTTTTTTATTTTCTTCTTTTTGTACCAATTTGATTTGAAGTGCATCATTAATTATACATTTGTACATTATATGCTTTAACAACTTGTACACCAACTTCACTTTTAGTTTTGAGTAGAGTACATGGATGGTCCCTCTCGTTAAACAAAATTTTGAATTTGGTCCATACCTTTTCAAATGTACATGGATGTCCCTGTGATTTAAAAATTAACACATCTACTCCCCAGCTAACAAAAATGTGTCACAAAGTGCACATCACGAGGACCATCGATGTGCTTTTGGAAAAAGATGAAGACTAAAAGCGTTACAAAGTGCAAACCACAGGAACCATTCATGTAGTTTTGGAAAGTCAGAGAACAAATCTGAAACTTTGATCAACCCCAGGGACCATCTGTGTATTTTACTCTTTACTTTTAAACCATTTTAATGTAATAACTCGGGTAAAATAATAAAAATATGTAACATTTTACTTTAAAACATCTAAAAACATAAAATAAGTTTGAAAAACAAAAGTTAAAATTCCGCATCAGCAAGCTTGTTAAGGATATGTGTTGGGATAGAAGTGCAGGGCGTGAGGGGGAGGCCACGTAGGCAATCAGTGCATCAAGCACCACCATGGCTGGGGCGCGAGGAGGGCGGTGACGAGAAGCAGATCACAAGCATGGGGACGAGGGGAGGTGAACGATGGGGTGCGAGGGGGAGGGGGTTGAATGATGGTCACATACAGTGGCGGACCCAGGATTTTTTTCCAATGGGGTCCAGTTTTTCGATACTTGGATTTTTTACACCCAAACGATAGAATTTTCGGGTCGGTCGTCGTTTGGGTCGGGTCGGGGTGATTTATTGAGCTTGGAACCTTTAAAAAAAAGATAAATAAATAACAAAACAACACATGTCTAAGCACAAATGCATAAATTGAGTAAATCAAAAGAGTTGAAGTCTTTATATTACATTAAAATTATGCTTTCTAATTGATAGTGAATCACACAATTTACATCCTATGTTTAATAATAATAATGGTGGTTTAATTTCAGCACATTTACACATTCACATAAGTCATTCATAATTTCATTTTAACATTTTAATAGTGTAATTTAACCAAAAAAAAAACGGCTGGTAACAGACTTGAACCTATGACCTTTTTGTTAGCAAACAAGGGATAAACCACCACAACAGCTTTGCTTTTTTTATTATGGGGTCCAACTAAATATTCTTATGGGGTCCTTCAAAAAATTAATATACCGAATCTATTAAATTTTTAAAAAAGATTGGGGTCCGTGGACCCCGACCCACTCTATGTGGGTCCACCCTGGTCACATATGTCAGATTTTACAATACTCCTCATAGTTCAAATTTCACATAACTACAACACATGTTAATGATTATGAAATGTTAACGTTTCACTGCATTGTGACACACTTTTTTTTTCTTCACCTTTCACATTCACCACAAACACCAAGTCAAAAATTTAAAAGAATATGTTGTATCTTCTTAAAAATCCATGTTAACAAATTATACATATGCATAGAATAGACTTGTAATATTCTAAATCCTGTAAATTTACATTAAAAAATTGTTTATTTTTCCACATGGGTACAATGCTATTATACTATGTGCGTTAACTATTAAGTCACGAATAATTCAATGTCTCGTTTTTCTTTTCATTTTTCTCTCATTTATTTAACTTTTGTCCCACAAGAAGCCTGTACATGTCATAAAAGTTCACCGGCCTACAATATCTATAATACCGTTAATATTTACTATTTAGTAAAAAACTGTTTAAGTATCGAATATCAAAACCAAGTTTATCTTGGACTAGGGAACAGTAGGGATGAGAATGTCTCCGTCACCGTACAAAACCATATGTTTTAGCAAAACTTTGATATCGTACCAGATAGTACCAGCATTGAAGTTTTGCTAAAACAAAAACCCAGTACCTTACCATATATGTTCGGTCAATACCGATATGGTACGGCCGTGGTGTACCATTAAAAGTCCTGAATCGGTACCGTACCACCGTACCGCATGGTGCTGATACCGAAATTGAGCGAAATTCAAAACAGAATATTGTACCTTATATGTTCAGTCGACATCAATATGATACGACACGATATTAGTATTCGGTGTAAGTTTCTCTATCCCTATCTTGGACCAAATTAGGATGAGACAAGACTGATCTTTGTACACCTTTCGTTTTAGTTATGTGAATCGAAATTGCAATGTAAAATTATCTATCTAATCATTTATTTATGGTGATTTGACCGAATATAAAAAATGAGTCATATGATCATTATTATAAATAATATACCAATGAAGTTGAAACAATTTCTCTTTTGGAATTACAATATAACTTACTAATCATATAATTAGAACATGTCAAATTTCAACCTTTTAATCAAATTATTATATATTATAATGTCCAATTTTATTTTGGATATCTCTTATGTGTTTGTATGCTTTTGAATATTTATAAACTCAAAGCATAACACGAGTGGCCTATTAGCTCAGTTGGTTAGAGCGTCGTGCTAATAACGCGAAGGTCGCAGGTTCGAGACCTGCATGGGCCATTTTTTTTAAGGAGATTGATCATTCTTTGTTTTTATTGAGTAAAAGGGGATATGGGTTGTAATCATCTCACTTTGATATTCAAGTAACATTTTTATTTTATCTGATGTTAATTTTGTCTCATCCAACAATGGAGGGAGATTAAGATTGAACGAGAAGGGTTTATTACGTTAATGATGTTTGTATGTTTTCTAAAAAAAAATTAGACCTATTATCCTTGGGAGAGGCTCGATGATCAGAAGAATCCAATAACTATAAGTCAACAATCTTTTAAACAACTTTATCTATCGTTGGCATCGATCCTAGACTCTCGATATGAAGCATATGCGCCATCTCGTCTTCACCAATCACTTTTACAACAGTCTTTAGAAGGATGCTTCCAAACTAATGGGATTTTTCCTATACCTTTATTTCCCGTTGAAAAAAAACATCAACCAAATAACATCCCATTCTGTGTCTCCATCAATGATCGTTATCAGTATCGAAAAAGGAGCTGGCATGACACAAGATGCCATCTCTAGCCAAGAGAGCCGACACCGCCATGGTCACTACCACACCAGACCTGGTGATTTTTGTTGAAGAACACTAGCCCTAGCTGCCACTCCAAAGTCGAATCTGAAACCCCACACCAATAGCATTGGGATATTATTGAATCAGAATACAACCAGGTGGAGTCGAAGCCAGAATGTTCGATTTAGACAAAGCAGAGGATCGGGAGGGTGAGTTTGGTGGCCATAAAAACGAAATATGAGATGACGAGTCCTTAAAGTTAGTGATAGATCATGTGCCTCTGGTGATTAACTTAAAGATATATTTGAAAGACGTATATTAAAGAAAAAAATAAAATAAGTAATATTGTCATTCTATGATATTATCTGATTTAAACGTATAATAAAAATCAATTTACAATTATTTGAGGGATGATATAATGTTGATATGTGACTTTCTTTGGAATCGTTTGTTAGAACTTAGAAGTAGGATATAAAATTAAAATTAGTATAGAAGGAATGCCATATAGAAGTCTAAGAAAAATTAGAATGTTTTCTTGCATATATCACAGATTAGTATGGAGAAATTTTCATATAGAATATTCTAGATCATATACGAAAGATATCCTAGCAATATAAATATGGATAACTTGCCTCTTATAGCTCACTTGTAAAAAAGAGGGTAAGGAAGGAACCTGTTCCTATCCCTGTCCCTGGTACCCAAAAGAATACCCATTATCCCACTCCACGAGGGTTATGATGCCGGTAAATTATCTCTGCACACCATCCACATGATCTGGGCACCACAAGGGTCGAACCCGCACCACTACAACTTCACAAGCTCATTGGTGTATATATATATAGCTCACTTGTAGAAGGCTTTTAGAAATCGATTTCAATTATCTTTCATTCCCTCCTAGTTGCTTTAAATCGTTATCAGGTCCATGGATAATAATTTCTTACCACCAATCTCTCATGTAATTTTTTTTAATCATTTTGTGTTATCTCAAAGCCACTTCACCACCCTCCTTTATTTTACACCACATCTTTCAAACTATTTCAGTTGTGGCCCTTATTGTTAATTTCTTTTATAATTAATATTTATTCACTAAATACTTTCAATAATGAATAAACATCCATTACCATGGTGAGCCTAGATTTTAGAACAAAAAATAAATGATATTATATACACACACCCACTTTGTCAACATGATTACAAAGGGGTTTACTATTCATGAATATTAATAGTAAGTCAGTGGGTTTGGTTCCACGAGACCTAGGTTCGACTCATGTCGGTTTCCCCATTTTTATTATTTTTCACTCCATTTTAATTTGTGGGTGTGTATCAAATAATCGGCATCGATTAGCATATATATAATATTTAGGCTTTTTTATCAATACCAAAATATCTTTATCATTGCGTCTTTGTTTCCATAAAATAAATATTTTATTTGAATAAAAATTTATAATCTAGTAGCTTATTTTATCTATTTATTTGTAGTAATTTTTCTTAATTATTATTTTTTCATTCAAAAACTATATATTACTCTTCCATGTTAAAACTTTCTTGTTTAACTAAGATCAAGTTTGCATTCTTTGCCAAATTTGTGATACCCCACGTTCTGTAATGCAAATAATTCTTATGGGTTACTTGAACTTGTCCATCTTCTTTCAACATAGTGAAAGCGCTTTTGAAAAACTCGCGAACCATGTTGTATGATCACTAAACGAGAAAAGCAACAACAAAAAAATACCCTCATGAATAACAATAACATATATAGAGATAACGAGAGATCAGTTCATACCGTGTAGCTTTACCATTGGAGTCATTATATTTAAAACCAGAGTGTGGAAAGTTGTAGATGATCAAATCATATGTATGGCTCCGAAAATGGCGGTTTGTGCTCATGTTCCTTGCATCCACTTCATGCAAAACCCTAGCCCCTAAATCTTTGAGTTTCTTGATGTTGTCAACAGCACCCTTGTAATTTTTCAGCAACACATCTTTATTTAGGGTTTTAGTTATATTCTTGCATCGAATGGAAAGTAAAAAAGAAAAAGAAAAGAAGCCTACATAAGAAAAAGAAAATAAACCTACGTACCATAAGTGTCATGTGAAGTAGTGGAAATCTTCGCACCGTCGCCAATGGCCGTCGCTAGGGATCGGGAGAACGAGAATTTTTGTCACCGACGATAAGGATATGTTGGTCTTTCGAATACTGCGTCCATTTGCATGTGATGCTTCTTTTCTTTTTGTTTGATTCTAATGAGGTTTTATCCGGGTTGATATCTTGAACTCTTGAGGAAGATGAAGTTTTATGTTCAAGATCAATTGATCTTGATCTTGATCTTGAAGAAGACGAGGAAAGTCGTTTCCATTTATATTTAACCGGAATTGTTGAGTCCATAAAAAAAGTATGGTCGTTAAAGAGAGAAAGAGAGAGAATGTGTGTGTTTGAGGGTTTCGACTTTCGACAATCGAGAAAGATGGAGACGGAGTGAGCCGAGGTTCAGTTAGAAAGAACATAATCAAATATGGTGATGGTTGTGGTCTTTTAAATTAAAAAGATTTACATTTACCCCCTAAGCTTTCATGAATTAACATTGTTGACAAACTATCATGAACTAATAAAACGATTTTACAGATAAATAAATGAAGAATATTTTATATTAACACATTAATTAAAGAGAGAAAGGATCAAATATAAAGGACTTTAATTGTAAGAAGGGTAAGAAGCAATAGGGATGTGACACCTGGCAAAAAAGTTTATCTAATCTTTAATCAGGCATGGATTAGAAGGATGGGTATTTTCGGAAACTATTTAAGGGCTTCAATATAACAGGGATTTACGATCTTATATGCTATAGTACGTGATTCTCGCCCTAATTCGATCGCAATTCACCAGTTAATAGGAAATTGAAGCTTGAATTCAACAGTTTATTGTGGAATCGTTCAATCAAAGCTAATTGAGTCGTAAATCATGTCGAGGAATGAGAATGGTACATGCTCTGCGTTTATCTTGTGATTTTGGTTAGGATTATGTTGTTTTTTTGCCTCTTAGTTGTCGATTTATTGTTTCAATCAATTTTGTTTGAAAAGTTTAGAGATTCTCATCTTTTTTGAATCGATTGGATTGATTGATCTGTGTTTTGTGTTCTGTTTTTTTTGAAGTTTGTTGATTGTATTGTGTCTATTATATCAACATTGTGTCTAACTCATGATATAATGTTTAGTTGTCTCCTGTGTGATATTGTTTTAAATTTTGTTGTATTATTTATAAAATATCTCTGAAGTAGTAGTAATTGCATCAATCACATTTAACGAGATTATTGTTTTAGTGTGTAGCATGCTATTTAATCAACTGTCTAATGTATGTATGTAAGACCCAAACACGTTTTAACCATAAAGACGCAGCAGAAGTACGAGCCTTAAAATTTCTTTCTTTATAAACGTTTTGACATACTTGAAAGACCATTTTAAAATAACTCTTTTACAATAAATACATTCTTCGTTCTCATTTATGAAATTAAACATAACTCATGTTTACTAAATTACATAATCACACATTCCCGTACAATCTATCTTATGACTCGATCTTCGACCGCTTACACCTCGTGATGATGATCTGTGATTCCGTACAACCTGCATTCACCACATACATTCACATTATTAGTACTTGGTGACATTATATATAATCTAAGATTCATAATTATAGGATCACGTCGCATTCTATCCTCATATACATTCCATTCGGTTATCTTTCTAAATTCAAGCATATCATCTCGATGTTTAACCTTCAATGAGTCAACAATAATGTACCTGCATTTCATTTCATTCTCAAAGGCAACCCAGTTAGCATCGTTAATACTCATACATACATACACCAACCAATCATCATCATCATCATCATCTCAATTCAAAAACCAACAAACCACTAATTCATACCAAAGTAGTCGAAACCTAATTTGTAAACACAAACCTGATAAGCAAGCAAACTCGACCCAAATAAACTCATAGCAATTCTTAGCGATGGCGATGAAGCCCCCCAATTAAACTCAACATAAATAAACGCAATCGTTATTTTTATCCATCAATTTGTGACCAAATTGAAGAATAACAAGGGGAAACTATGTGAAATCGGACTCCGAGGTATGTGAAATTGGATGACGGCGATGGGTGGTGTTTCTTCACCGGAGAAGATCAAAGGACGGAGGTCAGTTATGATCAGATGACTGTTATTTGATGTGTTGGTGCAACACCATTGGATTAATTTCAGATGAAGATTCGTGGAACTAGATTTTTGAATTGAGATGATGATGATGATGATGATGACTGGATGATGATGATTGACCAGGAAGCATACTTGTAATTTCCAAAAGTTTGGAACTATAGGTGTTATTTTACCAAACCACATGAAGCATCCATGCATTTTACTCTATTATTTTAATTCAACCTTTTTATACTATTAAGCCATATTCTTTGGTAACTTTCAATGTTGACTCTGACTTTTCAGGTTTGTGTTCGTTAAGAGTTGCGAGCACAAATATCTCTTGCTTAAGGTTTGGGACTTGCGTTCTGTTTTTACTCTTTAATTATTACATTAATAATTAATAATTAATCAAATTAGCTTCTTGATTCAATAGTTCAGGGAAACTATAAGTCAAAATACCATTGTATTAACCTATATATTGGTGCGCAATTATATCTACTTATTATAATTTTTATAGCTATCTCGTGATTTTTGTTAATGTCATTTTCAAATGACAACAATTATATAAAAAAAGGGCGTGAAACTTTAGTTTTGCTTGATCCTAGTTCTTATCAATTGGTAATCAATGTATTTAAAAACTTTCATTCAATTTTTATGTCATTTAAATTTGAATAAAGTTTTTGGATTTATTTTCCAATTAGGGATCTGTCGAATACCCAAATCCCGGCTGACGTTCAATGGATCTTTGCTGATGTCCAGATATCCCGTTCCTTGTGGCTACAAATAAATAAACCGTTAGCCTCGTCACGGAGGGCCCCGGGGGGGGGGGGGGGATCCGTGACCAAGCTCCGGCGTGAGAGTAAGTAAACTTGCCGGAGAGATGGAGGAGTCTATTCCGATGAGTATGATCACCGGAATATTTCCTCAAAGGTGTGAATCCAATAAATATGTGTGTGAATTGAATGTACAAGAATGTTGGTCGGAATTTATGAGAGAAGAGTAAATGAGAGAGTATTAAATGTGATACCTCCGATCTCCCTTGTTACCGTTTTATTCTTCTTATATAAGTCATAGGCCTTATCTTGCATGTGGGATATTTGTTGAGATGATCCGACGGTTTTAGGAAGTCTTCGAGGGGCTCAGACACGTGTTTGACCCCTAACTGCTAGATTGGCAGCTTCATTTAATTTTCCGGCAGGAGAAGTACGATGCCAGCCAAGATACTCTTCTTATCATTCATTAATTGTGGTATGCATGCTCTGATTCCTCGTTTCCCGCACATTTCATACGGAGAAAACCTTAGTAAAGAAGTAAAACCATTTGTGGGCCTTATTCGTTGGGCTTGTGTGATGGCAGCCCAAGTCGGGTAAATGGAGCAATCCATTGGCCCGTCGTCAAGTCATCTTTAGTCCCTGTGTCACGACCCCTGATCCGGTTTGACCCGTTTCAGGAGCCGCGGGACAGAAAATCCCGTGGTATTTATTTAACAGCGGAAGTTTTCTTCAGGATCTTTTTAAACTGAAATATTTCCCGATTATTTTATTTCACAACTCGGGATAAAACCCGATAATTTACAATCTTGAGATTTCACGGAGAAATCTTTTATTTTACAAAACATGTTTCCTTATTTTATATTGAGCCGCTTTCTTAAGCTGATAGTGCTTCACGGCACTTTTCCTGGATCATAACAGATCACCTGAAACATGTTTGAAAAAGGTTTTGTCAACGGGAAATACTGAGTGAATCATTCTTTTTAATAAAACGACTCATTTGCTATAATTTACAGTATTAAGAGCGATTACAATGTTTCTGATATCAAACCAACTACCCACGGTATTTGTCACTCGACCGGATCTGTGACTATGGTCATATCCCCCATTGGCTGCCCCAATGGTGACGATTATCAAGTAATGTATACAAAACCCCACATACCGGCTGTACGTTTGGTGATTACAAAGACTTAATCCCTGTAATTATAACTTTGAAAATAAACATGCTTTTGAAATCAAATTTGATAAAAAGAGAATGACTCACATTGCAGATTTAATTGAGCAGAGCCTAGCCTACTGATTAGCCTTTTAACCTAAATTTAATAACATGCACACAATTCGGTTAGTAACTTAATACAGCATTTACGATAACTCACGAGATCAAACCCTCACATCGAATGACAAAGTGCGATACTTAAACATCCATTGAATTAACAACGAATGACAAAGCATAAACCCTAATGTGGGCAGCACTTAAACATCCATTGGATAGTTTAATCGATCGGACATTGAATCGTATCAGCGATCGAGTTATTACCCTGTATTGCGGCAGCACTTCGTGAATCGTGTGTGTTTTAGAATTGTTTCTACGATATCTCAGTGTGTATAACGAATTTCTTCGTCGTTTCAGTGCCAGAAATCAAGTCCCAATGTCTACTATTTATACACAAAATTTGACCCCCCTCGCGTGACGCGAGGGGTACCCCTTGGGGCTTCGCGTGACGCGAAGGACACCTATTTACCATAGGGTAGCCACGTCCTTGACTAGCCTAGCTGAGTTGACGAATTTCATAAATTCATTTTTGACAGCGTTTTATATGGATAATCGTAACTAGGGTTTACCCCCCTGAGTTTTAGGAGCCCTGATCCTAATTCTGATTGTTCTGAAAATTTTAGGGTTTGTGCAGAATCACTTGGGTGTCTCAATTAGGGTTTCCTATTGAATAAAATAATAAAATAAATAGGACTTTTAATGAGAGTTGTTACATTCTCCCCACCTTAATAAAAATCTCGTCCTCGAGATTTACTGGAATAATTGAGGATACTTTCGCTTCATTTCTGATTCCAGCTCCCAAGTGTATTCAGCTCCTCTTTTTGAATCCCACTTGACTTTCACTAGCACTAGTCGTTTGTGCTTGAGAAATTTGACCTTTCGATCTTCGATTTGAAGAGGTTTCTCAACAAATTTTAATTTTTCGTTTACCTCTATGTCTTGAAGAGGTACTACCAAAGATTCGTCTGATAAGCATTTCTTAAGATTAGATACATGAAATACATCATGTACTACTGCTAACTCTTCTGGTAGTTGTAAACGATAAGCAACTGGTCCTATACGTTGGATCACCGGAAATGGTCCTACGTACCTTGGACTTAGCTTTCCTTTCTTACCGAATCTAACAACTCCTTTCCAAGGAGAGACTTTCAATAGCACTTTGTCTCCAACTTGAAACTCCAACGGCTTTCGTCTATTATCTGCATAACTCTTCTGGCGATCTCGAGCCGTCTTCAGCCTTTCCTTGATTTGAGTAATCTTATCAGTAGTTTCTTGCACTATCTCGGGACCTGACAATTGACTTTCTCCTATTTCTGCCCAACAAACCGGAGTTCTGCACTTTCTTCCATAAAGTGCTTCAAATGGGGCAGTTTCAATACTTGAATGATAACTATTGTTATAGGAGAATTCAATTAATGGTAAGTGATCGTCCCAATTCCCACCAAAATCTATCACACATGCTCTAAGCATGTCTTCTAGAGTTTGAATTGTCCTTTCACTTTGTCCGTCTGTTTGAGGATGATATGCGGTACTCAGATTTAGTCGAGTTCCCATTGCTTCTTGGAAACTTTTCCAGAAATGAGAAGCGAAATGACTATCCCTATCTGATACAATGGAGAGTGGAACTCCATGTAGAGATACGACTTCATCTACATACAACTTTGCCAATCTTTCCATGCTAAAGGTTTATTTCATTGGTAGAAAATGAGCAGATTTGATTAATCGATCCACAATTACCCAAATCGCATTATTACCTTTTCTGGTTTTGGGTAACTTAGTAACAAAATCCATTGATATGAGTTCCCATTTCCATACAGGCATTTCTAATTGTTGTAATAGACCTGAAGGTTTCTGATGTTCGGCCTTTACTTGTGAACAAGTAAGACACTTAGAAACATATCGAGTTACATCCTTTTTCATTCCTATCCACCAAAAGTTATTTCTTAAATCTTGGTACATCTTATTGTTTCCTGGGTGCATGGTATACCTAGATTTATGAGCTTCTTCTAAAATCTTATTTCTTAATTCTCCCTGCTTAGGTACCCAAATTCTGCTTTTATGGAATCTCCAAATTCCATCTGCTCCTTGTTCTAATTCTTTTATTCTTCCTTTCATTCCTTCAGTATCATCTTGGATTGCTGTTTCTTGAAAATACTTCAATTGTTCCATTAAATCTAATTGTAGATTTAATCCAAGAGCACGAACCCGTCGTTGTTTCTCATGGTACTTACGACTTAAGGCATCTGCAACTACATTTTCTTTTCCTTCGTGATACTGAATATCACAGTCGTAGTCACTTAGAATTTCCATCCATATCCTTTGTCTCATGTTTAACTCTTTTTGCCCAAATATATATCTTAAACTTTTGTGGTCAGTATAGACAGTAAATTTACTTCCGTAAAGATAATGTCTCCAAATCTTAAGGGCAAAAATTATGGCTCCTAACTCTAAGTCATGAGTTGTATAATTTTCCTCGTGCTTTTTCAATTGTCTTGAAGCATACGCAATTACTTTCTTGCGTTGCATTAGCACACATCCTAATCCTAGTTTTGAAGCATCACAGTAAACTTCAAAATCTTCAGTTCCATCTGGTAAAGCTAGGATTGGGGCATTTGTTAACTTTTGCTTTAAGATCCTAAAACCTTCCTCTTGCTTAGGTCCCCATTTAAACTTAACTGCTCTACAGGTCAGCTTAGTTAATAGTACAGCTATCTTGGAAAAATCCTTAATAAACCGTCTATAGTATCCAGCTAAACCTATCAAACTTCTAATTTCTATTGCGGATTGTGGAACCTTCCAATTGGTAATTGCTTCTATCTTAGCAGGATCTACGTGAATACCTTCGTGATTTACCATGTGTCCGAGGAATTGCACTTCTTGCAACCAAAATTCACACTTCGAGAATTTGGCGTACAGCTTTTCTTTTCTTAACAAAGTTAAGAGTGCATGCAAATGTTCACAATGCTTGTCCTGACTTTTTGAATAAATAAGTATATCGTCGATAAAAACAATTACAAATTTATCCAAATACGGTTTACAGATTCTATTCATCATGTCCATGAATGCGGCAGGTGCATTCGTTAATCCGAAGGGCATGGCTGTAAACTCGTAATGACCATACCTAGTTCTGAAAGCAGTTTTAGGTATGTCTTCCTCTTGTACCTTCAATTGATGATATCCGGAGCGTAAGTCTATCTTAGAAAAATATCTAGCTCCTTGAAGTTGATCAAAAAGATCATCAATCCTAGGTAATGGGTATCGATTCTTAATTGTAACCTTATTTAGTTCTCTATAATCAATACACATTCTCATCGAACCATCCTTCTTCTTTACAAACAATACTGGTGCTCCCCACGGGGATGAACTAGGTTGTATGAAACCTTTACTTAGTAATTCAACTAATTGCTTTTTCAGTTCTAACATTTCCGTGGGTGCTAACCGATAAGGTGCCTTGGCTATCGGTGTAGTTCCTGGAATTAGATGAATTCTAAATTCTACTTCCCCATCTGGTGGTAGTCCTGGTAATTCTTCTGGAAATACATCTGGGTATTCTGAGACTACAGGAATTTCCTTAAGTTCTTTACCCTTAGTATTAATGATTACCGAAAGCATATACACTATTCCTTGCTTTCGTTCATAACTAGCAACTTTCATTACTGATATGAACTTCATAGGCTTACGTGGTTTATCTCCTGTAATCATAATTATTTCTCCGGTGGGTGCTTGAATTTCTATGGAATTTTGATTACAAAGAATTCGAGCATGGTTGGCTACTAACCAATCAATTCCTAACACAACATCAAATTCAGCTAATTTCATAGGTAATAGGTTTGCAAAGAATTTATGACCTGAGAGTTCTATATTTTCCTTTTGCAAAACTTTATCTATGCTAACAGAATTTCCGTCTGCCGTTTCGACTGTAAAAATCTGCCTAAGTTTGGTTAAAGGTAAACTAAGAGCTTGGCAAAATGAAGTATTGATAAAACTTTGGTTTGCACCAGAGTCAAATAATACTTTGGCGTAAATGTTGTGAACTAAGAACGTACCAGCTATCACATCTGGAATGAGTTCTGCTTCTTGAGTGGTTAGCTGAAATGCTCTGACATTCTTCTTCGTAGCTCCGGCAGCTGGTTTAGCTTTGTTGTCTGCTGGTTTGACCAATTTAGGACATTCTGTTTTGAAATGTCCTGCTTCTCCACAATTGTAACAAATTGTGGATTTCTTCCTGCAGTTTTCTTCACGATGTCCTACAGTTTTGCAAAAATTGCAGGTTATATCGCATCTTCCATAATGTTTCTTTTTGCATTTCCTGCAGAATGACGGAGTTGAAGATTGCCCTGTTCCTCTTCTCCTGAAACTGCTGATATTACCCGTACAAATTCCTTGGGTAATTTTCTGAGCCAATTCCTTCTTCCTGTATTCATCTCTCGTGTGTACCAATTCATCGGTTAGGGTATTAGCTAATTCCACAGCATCGTCAATAGTACGAGATCTCGCAGCTTTAACGATGTTACGGATTTCACTAATCAGTCCCCAAATATAGCGAGAAATGAGTACCGGTTCTGGCGAAGCCAGTGTTGGTACCACTCTAGCATGTTCAAAGAATGTCGAAGTATAACCGCGACAATCTACACCCATCATTCGATGGTTTAGGAACTTATTTGCCATTTGATCTTTTTCATATTCGGGACATAATTTTCTTTCTACAAGACTCTTAAATTCTTCCCATTTCATGGCGTAGGCCCTATTTCTTCCTTTAGCTTGTAACACCGTGTTCCACCATTCTAGCGCCCCTTCTTTGAAAAGATTTGACGCATACATAACCTGGTCGTCCTTGTCACATTTACTTATTGTGATTACTGCCTCGGTTTTCTCTAACCAACGCAGTGCCGCAGTCGCTCCTTCATTGCCTGCAAATCAGCGGGTTTACAAGCAAGAAATTCTTTGTAAGTGCAACCAGGTGTTGCAGCTTTCATTTTCTTAGGGAGCGGAGCTTGCCGCGGTTCATTATCATTATTAGTATGATTATTGCCTCCATTTACGCTATTACTGAAGTTATCTTCAGAAATACGTTTGCTAGGAACGATTTGTTGCGGTTCGATTGGATTTCTAACAACAGCAACGATTGCTGGAATAGCATTGGCTATCCCTTGACCAACGATATTTTCTATATCTTGCCTAGTCATATATTGATCCCCCGGTTGTTGCTCAGATTGATTAACCTCATTAACTGGTTAATTATTAGCGTTTTCCATCTGATAATTAATATATATAATTTATTAGTATCCAATAAATAACAATTATACACAAAACAATTATACAAAGTTCATAACACAAATATAGACAAAACTATCGATTTCTCGATTCCCATTTTTATATATTTTATAATATGCGTCCATACACACTTTTATCTTACAAAGTTTTATTTTAGGTTATTTTTACAGACTATATTCTACTTATTTATTTTACAACCACAGTTTCATATTCTCACACCATACTATCCCTTGTCAGTTGGTATTTCAGTAATGACTTCCCTCTCGTCGTATTTCCAGGAGATCTGTTCTCCTACTTCCCTGATCCTATTTCCGGCATCCATTAACTCCTCGCCAAAGTGACGAAGTTCAGCTAATTTCTCATTGCTCATAGGTGGATTAGGTATAGGTTCTGGGTCGAACTGAGGGAGAAAGGAATAAGGACTGTTGAGTAGGTTTTGGAACTGCCAATCATTAGTCCACCACTCGTCCATTCCTAAAGCTTGGGTATGAATTATAGGTTCTGGAATTGTTGGTTCTAAATTCATTGGTAATTGGGTTTCAGCAGGATAAGGGTATAGATTATTATTAATAGGCCTGACGACATCACAACTCGCCAATATAAAATCTAGCTCCTCCTGCAATGTCACTTCTTGAGTTTGCTTAGAGCTTTCTCCAATTTCTACCTGGGTTTGTTTAGAACCTCCTCCAATCTCCATTTCTATTTGTTTAGAATATTCCTCAAACTGTATTCCCATCTGCCTAGATTCTTCCCTGACTTCAATTCCCTTCCCTTTATCTAAGGGATTTTCTATTTTAGGAATCTTTCTAGTGACGGGTTTCCTCCTACGCACACGTCTCCATCCCACCAATCTCCTCCTTTTCTTGGGCTTGGGTTTCTCCGGAGGTGGAGCATTGAATTCCATAGGTTCTTCTATGTCTGGTATATACCTATTGAAATCTCTGGAAACCTCTATTTTTACTGGATAGAGATTTAAATTCTGAAGGGCGTCAGACAAGTCACTCATGCTGTTATGCAAAATACACACAATTACTAAGTTAAAATTTTATAACAAAATTTCATAGAAAACCCTTAAATATTATTTCATATTGGGTAACTACAAAACAACTGAAAATTAAAACATACTAGGTTTTATTTGTAAATTTATTTATTTACTGGAGCAGGTTTCTGGTTCATATTTAATAAGAGTGCTAAAACTTGAATCAAAATATTTAAATATTTGTATTTACTGCTACAGTGGCTAGCATATAAAGATCTGCCCATTTTTCATCTAACTTGTCTTCCCAAGGTGTTTTACTGGCTAATTCCTGATTAACTTTCTTTTCTCGGGATTTCTTTATTTTCTCTTTACTTTTCCTAATAATCAGACTTCTTTTACTAGGAGAAAGTGGTTCCTCATATTGTGCCTTTCGCACAAATATTCCTTCATCAGGAATTACAGAGTGATTTGAGGATTTCGTTTGGGATGAACTTCCCTTCTCATTTGATGACCTATCTAATCTAAGATAGATATTTGAAAGATTTTGCTTACCCATACTGTACATAAATAGTCAGATAATAAAACACATAATCACAAAATGGCAATCAGAAAAAAAATGATATATTAAGTATTTTCTAAATACTTAATTGGCTTAAATCAGTGGCTCTGATACCACCTTTTTCTATCACGACCCCCGATCCGGTTTGACCCGTTTCAGGAGCCGCGGGACAGAAAATCCCGTGGTATTTATTTAACAGCGGAAGTTTTCTTCAGGATCTTTTTAAACTGAAATATTTCCCGATTATTTTATTTCACAACTCGGGATAAAACCCGATAATTTACAATCTTGAGATTTCACGAAGAAATCTTTTATTTTACAAAACATGTTTCCTTATTTTATATTGAGCCGCTTTCTTAAGCTGATAGTGCTTTACGGCACTTTTCCTGGATCATAACAGATCACCTGAAACATGTTTGAAAAAGGTTTTGTCAACGGGAAATACTGAGTGAATCATTCTTTTTAATAAAACGACTCATTTGCTATAATTTACAGTATTAAGAGCGATTACAATGTTTCTGATATCAAACCAACTACCCACGGTATTTGTCACTCGACCGGATCTGTGACTATGGTCATATCCCCCATTGGCTGCCCCAATGGTGACGATTATCAAGTAATGTATACAAAACCCCACATACCGGCTGTACGTTTGGTGATTACAAAGACTTAATCCCTGTAATTATAACTTTGAAAATAAACATGCTTTTGAAATCAAATTTGATAAAAAGAGAATGACTCACATTGCAGATTTAATTGAGCAGAGCCTAGCCTACTGATTAGCCTTTTAACCTAAATTTAATAACATGCACACAATTCGGTTAGTAACTTAATACAGCATTTACGATAACTCACGAGATCAAACCCTCACATCGAATGACAAAGTGCGATACTTAAACATCCATTGAATTAACAACGAATGACAAAGCATAAACCCTAATGTGGGCAGCACTTAAACATCCATTGGATAGTTTAATCGATCGGACATTGAATCGTATCAGCGATCGAGTTATTACCCTGTATTGCGGCAGCACTTCGTGAATCGTGTGTGTTTTAGAATTGTTTCTACGATATCTCAGTGTGTATAACGAATTTCTTCGTCGTTTCAGTGCCAGAAATCAAGTCCCAATGTCTACTATTTATACACAAAATTTGACCCCCCCTCGCGTGTAACAACTCTCATCAAAAGTCATAATTATTATATTAATTAGTCCAAAAGGAAACCCTAATTGAGAGACCCAACTGATTCTGAACAAACCCTAAAATTTTCAGAACAATCGGAATCAGGATCAGGGCCCCTAAAACTCAGGGGGGGTAAACCCCATTCGGTATTATCTAAACAGTTTGCTGTCAAAAACTTAAAATTTTACGAAACCAACTCAGCCAAGCTACTGTGACACGAAGCTACCCTAGGGTAGACTAGGGTCTGTCGCGCCACGCGACAGAAACAAGGGAACCCCTCGCGTGGCGCGAGGGGGTGATTTTCTAGCTATAAATAGGTTGCTGTGGCACTTGAATTCTGAACACTTTACGTCGAAATAATTCTCACAAATACACTGTATTACGAACTGTTATTCCAAAATTCAACCCCCGGGTATCGAAATTCTGCTACAAAACAGGGTATTAGCACAATCGCTGCTACGATTCATTTATCCGACGATCAAGATCTCCAATGAATGTTTAAGTGCCGCCCACATTAGGGTTATACTTTATCGTTCGTCATTAATTTGACGGATCATCGTTAATTCGATGGGTAAAGTATTATACTTTATCGTTCGTTGTTAATTCAACGGATCATCGTTAATTCGATGGGTAAAGTATTATACTTTGTCGTTCGTTGTTAATTCAACGGATCATCGTTAATTCGATGGACAAAGTATTGCATTTTGTCATTCATTGTGAGAATTTGATCTCGTAAATTATCGTAATTGCTGGATTGATTACTAACCCAGTTTTGTGTGCATTGTTATTTATATTAGGTTAACAAGGCTAAATCATAGATTAGACTCTGACCATATTAAATCAGCAATGTGAGTCATTCTCTCTTTTTATCAAATCTATTTACAAAATCATGTTATTTTCAAAGTTATAATTACGGGGATTAAGTCTTTGTAATCACCAAGTTACAGCCGGTATGTGGGGTTTTGTATACATTACTTGATAATCGTCACCATTGGGGCAGCCAATGGGGGATATGACCATAGTCACAGACACCATTGGACGAATGGGCCAATGGGTTGAGTGACAAATACTGTGGGTAGTTGGCTTGATATCAGAAACATTGTAATCGCTCTTAATACTGTAAATTATAACAAATGTGACATTTTAGTAAATAGAATGATTCACTCAGTATTTCCCGCTGACAAAACCTTTTTCAAACATGTTTCAGGTGATCTGTTGTAATTCAGGAAAAGTGCTGGGAAGCATTTCAAGCTTAAGATAGTGGCTCATTATAAAATAAAGAAATAAATTTTGTAATATCACGCTTTTATAGTAAAAACATATTATTGTAAATTATCGGGGTTTTATCCCGAATTGTGAAATAAAATAATCGGGAAAAATTTTTTTTTTAGCTTTAAACGATCCTGTTTCCGCTGTTAAACTCAATTAAATAAATACCGCAGTATTTCTGTCCCGCGGCTTCTGAAACGGGTCAAACCGGGTCAGGGGCCGTGACAGAAAAAGGTGGTATCAGAGCCACTGGGTTAAGCTAATTAAGTATTTAGAAATACTTAATTTTTTCCTGATTACTATTATGTGATTATTTGTGTTATTAACTGATTATTTGTTAATTACAGTATGGGTAAGAAAAAGCTAGCAAGTATCTATCTTAAATTAGACAAATCATCCAGTGAAAAGGGAAGTTCATCCCGAACCAAATCCTCGAATCAGGCTGAAATTCCTGAAGAAGGAATATTCGTGCGAAAGGCACAATACGAGGAATCACTTTCTCCTCGAAGGAGGGAAATGATTATTAAGAAAAGTAAAGAGAAAATCCGAGAAAAGAGGATTAAACGGGAAACTCAGGAATTAATTGATAAATCACCTTGGGAAGATAAACTAGATGAGAAATGGGCAAATTTATATATGCTAGCCACAGTAGCAGAAAAT